>PVKE010008079.1:0-48725 GCA_004027555.1 Craseonycteris thonglongyai
AAAAAAAAAAAAAAAAAAAAAAAAAAAAAAAAAAAAAAAAAAAAAAAAAAAAAAAAAAGATATTGTGCGAAATAATACACAGCTTATTTAATTGATTCCAGTAGAAGAATCCCAGCACAACTATTCACTAATTATGTATTTACTTTTCTATGTCTCTGCTTATATACATCGGGATTATTTGTTATTTATTTTTTTAAATTTATTATTTTTGACAGAGAGACAGAGAGAGAGAGGGAAGAGAGAAGGTGGAGGGCCCAGAGCAGTCGCCATAGATGTACATTATCAGTCCTCAACATAGCTTTATTCCACACAGATGGGTAGGAGGCTGCGCAGGGCAGAAGTCGGGCCAGGGGCTGATAGGCACACCCCATGTGCTGGAGGCCAAACTGGGGGCCTCCCACATGGGAAGCTCACCCTGGCAAGAACCAAACTGGGGCCACACCCCAGTTCCGCGTGGGTCTCCATGGGCTAAAGCCAGGATTTGATCCTCAGACCCTGGGGCTACAAAGCGAGTGCTCAACATGCTGAGCCATCCTGGCATCCCATATTTATTATTTTTCAAATGCAAAACAAAACAAAATAAAAACAACACAAAACCCCATATTGCTTAAACAACGGAGGCTATATTTTGGATCCAAATCCAGGTTTAGTGAATTTTAGTCACTGTTTCATGGTCAGGTTTTTGTTTCTTTTGTTGGTTGGTTAGTGATGATAGGTAAATGGCCGCAGTGGTGTCAGGTTGCATATCTCTTACCACAAGGACTGTAATAATAGATTTTTATCTTTAGCCAACTATTAAATAATTAGATAAAATTAGATTACATACTTATATCTGACCAAATCACCAATCAGTGTGCACAGGGCTGGGGCTTAGGTCTGTACTCCTGACTCTCCTGAACCTGTGTGCATGAATGAAGATATTTCACTGACTGGATCAGAATACTTAGCTCTCTCTCCTCCTCCCCCAGAGCTAAGAGAGAGTTAGCCAATGTTAGCCAAACCAGAGAACTGCAGGACGGCACTGACACTGTGCTCACTCTAATGTGGAACCAAGCCTTGGCCTGAGATGGAGGAGTTTATGTTGGAAACTTAGCATTAGCCAAAGTATCTTTATGATTTTGCCAAATCCCCTGATTTGATTCTCCATTATATGTTAATTCCTTTTACAGAGGATCTCCCCCCCACCTCCCCTCAGGAAAAACTACTCAAACTACTCATGGGCTTTGGGTTTGCTTTTTCTTTTCTTTTCTTTTCTTCTTTTTTTTTTTTTAAAGAACATTTGAAGCTAGTTCATGCAATCTCATTCCAATACCAAAAATAAGTCAGTCACTTTAAATGCCATATGGAATAAATAAATGTTTCAAAACAAATCAAACTTAATTCCCTGTAAAAATCATCAGCATTGGTTACTCTGATTAAATATGTAAGGCCAGCAAAGGCCAAGGCTTTTGGCAGTCATATAAAGGAGAAATGAAAGGAATTAGAAAGCAGGAGACTAAAGTCACTTTGTGAATTAGAAAGTGATGGCAGAATTGTTATTTTTATAACTTCCCAGAATAAAAAAAATGTGGTCTCACAGATGAAAATTGGCTGGTGATCACAGCCTGGCAGGCTGAGCAAGGGCACATGGACTGTGTGTTTGAGGGAGTGGATCATCCAGACTCCAACTTACATTCACACACATTGAAAATAACCAGAACTGGAGGAAAATCTTACCACCCAGTTCAATTCAATTCAAGAAACAAATATTGATTTAGCAAGCACTCGGCCCCAGGCTTAGTATTGCAGAAATAATAAAGAGGAGGAAGAGATTGAGTCTGTCATCAAGGAGCTTACAATATTAAAGAAATGAGGTAATCATCTAACATTAAAAAAACAATTTAAAAATGCAAGCCCATGTTAGGAGAGATTGTGTTTCATGGGTGTCAGTGATATCTATCATGTATAAGGCATCTAGTTAATCTATGCCAAATAGTGTGTCTGGGATGTTGCATTCTTAAGAAAACAAAACAAAACATAAGCCAAAAGTTTAACTTTATAATTTCCTAATTCATTAATAAAATGAAATCAAGGAAGTACAGAAAGATTTTTTTGTTCAAGTAGTAAAGCCAAGATGCAAGCTGAGGTTTTCTATGACTCTAAAGTATACCTATTAGACCATCTGTCTTCAACAGTTTTGCAGTTTGAGCATCTTGGTCAAGCATCAAAGTCAGAAAAAAGTGAAAGAAAATTAAAGTATTCACCTCCAGGGAGATGAATATTGTGTAATCAATCTCTGATCAGATTTTAATAATCTGAGAAAAAGAAATTTGTGAGATGTGTGTATCTATATATAATCAAAACAAAATACAAAGAACTAGAGTAAGATAGATATATAACATGCAAAAATATACTATATAAAATATAGTATAAACACACATTGAATATGATGTATTTACTCTTTCTAGATGTTTTGGTGTGTTTTGTTTCTCCTATACCACTCTAGAATGGGAAAAAAAATTGATCTATTGCTACATCAAAATACAGAGGAAGTTCATTCAGTATTTATTACACAAACAATTGTTGAATTTGTTAGTCTTCATAGAGGTGAAGCACACTAAGAGAGTTTCTACACTCAAGGAGTTTATATCAAGTAAGAAAAACAAATTTACAATCAATTGTAATGCCAGGTAGAAGTTATTTTATATGTACCTGTGTGTGTGTGTGTGTGTGTGTGTGTGTGTGTGTGTATGCTGTCCGAAAAGTATCCAGCCATGTAACCATTTTCGTTATATACATAATTGCTGGATATTTTCCAGACAGCCCTCATATATAGTGTTACAATGAGAAGAGAAAAGTGGGACCAAAAAAGGTGAAGTGCAAAGGAAGATTCACACAGATTAAGGATAAATTGAGGATTAAATAATTTACTAAACTGTTAAGAGGAATTGGAAGAAAATTTTAGGCAGGAGAAGTTTCTTTTGCACAGATATAGAAAGAGCATGTTAGCTTGGCTGAATTTAGGTACACTTTGGATTGAGGTGAGATTTAGTTTAGTCTTTTTTCTGTATGTCAATTTCTAAGATTTTAATTGTGAAACACATCAGTAAATATTTTTGAATATAAATGTCCCAGATATATGTAATTCTTTAATTAACACTACTATTTCATTCTGTACATGCAGGTAAAGCTCAACTTATTTTAAAAAATCAATACTAATAGTTGCAATAAATGTTACTATTTATTGATCAAGAAATTTTCTTTTAACTAATTCTAAGTGCTTTTTGTGACTTATTATAACTTGTAGAACTTTTACAGCAACACTGTATAGTAGGTGCTTTATTAACTCTTTCTCATTGAGAAAATCTAGATATAAATATAAGTTTTAACTTTTTCTACCGATACTCCATTGATCTGCTTGCCCACACAAATGAACTCTCTACTGTAAATGTTAACAGAGGGCAGGCGGGGTTGTGACACATAGAACTTTGGTTGAATATTCTGAGGAATATTAGAGCTGCTTGAAAATGTGTGTGTGTGTTAAGATTGGCAAGAGTCAATGTTAAATGTCATTAACTGTTCCTTCCCACTTTTGGTTTTCTATAAATAGTATTGGTTTGCAAACTTGTGATTAAACAAGTGACCTTTCTGGACTTTCATTTTCTTTCTACTAACCTTTACCTTTATCTACTGTGATTGGACAACTCTGTTTTGTTTTTCTTATTTTTTAAAATAACGTGGTGTTTCTTCACCCTCTCCCTCCCCACATTATAAATTTTCAACCTTTTCATTGTAGAAACTTTGGGGCAAATGAAGAATATGATGACAAAATCATGCATGGATATTTTTCCAACGAAAGAAAACTTTGTTAATATTTGGAGTATATCCCTTACTAGTTCCAGAATATCATCCTGGGTCTTAGACAAGTTTAGTTCGTCAACTAGTGCCTCCTTCCACTTCCCCACTCTGTGAGCACATTGTTTTCTTTATACATGGCAACTTAGTTTGCTCCTTGCCAGCTTTAGATTAAGTGAGATTTCATTTAAAACTACTTACTAATCTCTAGATAAGAGGAAATTTTCAGCCCTCTGTAAGAAAATTTCTCATAATTTCCTTTGAAAGCCAACATGTTAGTGCTTTGCAATAAATCTTTCTTTTATATCTTCTAAATTAAAACTACATTATGATTTAAAGTCTTTGAAAATTATAAAACAATTATTATTTCATGCACTCTATTGTATAAAGATGCTTCCCTACAAGAAAGGGAACCCAGTTATGTAAACATGTAATTGAGATAGACTGCACTAATGCTCTTAGATAAAGTGTGTAGGGCTATGGTACTGGCGTTAATATTGGAGATGGAGAGATCACTGAGAGAGTATTCATAGGTCAAACAGATGTAAAATAAATCTTCTGGTATGTTTGTAAATGGCAATACTACAGCAGTTTAGTACTGGGGCACCTGAGGTACGGCTATCTAGGAATAGAATGAGAGCAGGGGAAGGCAGGGAGGCAGACTAGACAAGAACCTAATTATGGGGATACTGAATGCCACACAAATAATATAAAATTTTAAAAGTAAGTACCAGCAAAAAAATCTGGATTAAATCCTAATTTATCAGTTTACTAGGTTATAGTTCTTTTTTTTTTTTCTTTCCTGAAATAATAACTATAGGTAACAATTATTGTAGACTTACACAGCTAACAGGCACAATCAGATTCAAATCTCAACATTTCAACCTTAGAGATCATATACCTGGCAACTTCATAATAGCTTTGTCTATGGAGTCCTTAGGGTGATGGAGGTGGTCCCTGAAATTCTTTTAGAAAATTTTCAACTCAAAAAAAATAAATACTTTTTGAGTAGTGTTGTTCACTTATTTTTACTGTGTTGACAATTGCACTGATGATACAAATATAATGGTGGAAAAATGTCTAGTGTCTTACCACAACTAAAGACCCTGGCACCACACAGTACTAGTAGTTGTTGCATTCTGTACCACCAATCACTCATGGGGGCAGAGGGGAAAGCCATATAAATATTAATTTTATTACATCTCAGTGTCTGAGTCCATGTCTATTTATAGTATTATTCTATGTGAAGAAATTAGAAATACTCATAAAGGACTTCTATTGATTGTATTCATTAGAATTTGCCATCTTTTTCAGGAGCACTGGTTTTACTGAAAGAATTGCAAACAAAAATTGTGGCCATTTAAACTTGGGTAGTAGACAAATTTTCTTGAAAATGAAGACAGTGAGCTTATCACTTCAAGGAAAACAACTGACAGTGTTGTCAGTGATAAAATTTAAATGTTGAAGAGATAATTAAAATGTAAGAAAATTTGTACCCACCACTTTCCAATAGTTAAAGACTTTTTGATGAGATTAGTGGTGATATTGATGAAAATGATTTTTAAAATGTTATATAGTAAACTGGGTAAATTTTGGAAGATCTATATAGTTCAGTATATTATTATTTTCCAAATGGTTACATGGATAATATAAATTGAAATTTCATGAAAAGCCAAATTAATTTAGTGTAACACATTACAAAACGTTTATAGATATAATTTCAGTTACAATATTGTAACTACTTTTAAGAAACTACTACTTGTTTTGTTTTGCTATGATATCAAAGGAGAATATTCACAATTATATGCAAAAGTATTAAAATAATCCTTTATTTTTCAGTTACATAATAGTATGAAGAAGTTTTTTGGGTCATTTGTTTGCTTTTATTTACTACAACCAATATAATAAATTATATCAGACTGAATTCAGGAACTGATAGGAGAATCTAGTTGTTCCTTAATAAGCTCAATATGAAAGATTTACAAACACAAAATAATAGCAGTGTTCTTACTGTTTAGTTTTTAAATACAGCTATATTTAAGAAAATTTGTTAGCTATTTAAAAAAGAATAAAAGCCCTTTTCAAAAGATAAGAAAATTGTTCCAGGAATAGCAATAAAGGCCCAGAATAGGGTTGTAAAAAAAGAAGAGACAAAATCTAGAAAGAGTTCTGATTTAAAATACAAAAGTATAGGAGGAGGGTAAGCTGTCAGGTGAATGCCAACTTTTAAATGTGATGACTGAAAATTACGTTGCTTTTTATTATGATAATGTATATAAAAGAAACAGATTTGAGAGATATGGGAGCATAAATGATTATTTCAGTTTTAGGCATGTTGATTTGGAATTTACAGAGGACATACATTTAGTAACCTTGATTTGCATATTGGAAATATGGGAGTTGACTGGATGAGAGACATGAGTTTGGTAGATATTAGCTGCTCCATGCATAATCTGATAGGATGGGAAAAATTGACTATGGAAAATATGAATAAAGATAAAAAGAAAAGTCATTTTTACATTCTCAGGAGAAGTGGGGCAAGACAACTATAACCCTAAAAAGAACACTAAGAATGAATTATCAGAGAGGTAGAAAGAGAATGCTTTGGAGGTGTGTGATGAGGCATTAAAGAGTTTATGAATACTGCAGAAACAAAGTTAGATAAAAACTGGAGACTCCATTAATTTAGGCCAGTGATTCTTCTATAATGATGGAAGCTGATGGTTCTCAAACCAGCAGGCATCAGAATGACTTAATGGACTCATTAAAACAGATTATTGGGCCTCAGCATAGATTTTTAGGAGGTCTGTGCATTTCTAAATTAACAAGTGGTACTGATGCTGTTACTCCAGGTACCATATTTTGAAGGCCATTGGTTTAGGCAATTAGAAGATCCTGTCAATCATTACCAGAGAAGCATAGTGAGAATGGGAGACTAGAGTGCACTGAGATCAGAATGTGAATGTGGCTATTCTCATTATTCTTTAAGAAAGTTGATTTTGAGAATGGATAGGGTAGTTGTTGCTAAAGATGAAAGATATGAAAATAAATATTTGAAAATAAAAAAAATGGTAGTGACTTAATATTGTCTATCACTGGTGTTAAAATATACAGAATGGTTGATGAAGCAGGAATTTGTAGAAATGGGATCCAGAATTTAACATTGAGTAACAATGTTTTTTTTTGTTGTTGTTGTTTTTGTGTTTTTAAAGGAGTGGCCCAGTAAGGGCTACTATATACTATAGGTGCTCTAGCAAATGCTATATTTATTTTCATAGTTAAGATTTTTATAGTTAAGATTTTTAATAACCCTATGGTAGGTAAGAGATCTTTGTCTAAGATCTATGTAAAAGATGAAGGAATGGATGTCTACAGGTAGGTTAGTTAATTGGTATCAGGTTTGAATTAAAAATAAGTTATTGAAATTCAGAAAGACTTTTACCTTGGAATGAACCAAAGGGAAAAGAAGTTGACTATGGTTAAGGAGCTAGAATAGGCACCTTTGAGATGACCTCCAGTAACCCTGTCTCTTGATATTTACTCCCTTCCTTTCACTATGGGCAGGAATTAGTGACATGCTTCTAAAGAATATCCCAGAAGTGATGGGGTGTGACTTTCAAGATTAGGTTGTAAAAAGACAGCGGCTTCCATCTTGGGTTCTCTCTCTTCCTCTCTCTCTCATCTTTTACCAACCGGAGGAAGGTGCCAGGCATTTACCACCAGCCTGTGGCAAGCCCTTGGCTTCATTAACTTAAACCTCTACTATATGACAAATAATGCTGGTTTTCAGAATAGTGTTAAAAAAAAAGTCAATTACCAGATGTGAAATTCCATTTTCAATACACAAACCTAAGTGTTTAGGGATATATGTTGTTACATTCAATGTCTTAAAGGATGTGTATGAGTATCTGTTATTTTGCTATTTACTTCTAGGGTTATGAGAAACTTGTCAAATATATCTGCTTACTCCTTTTTGTCCTACTGATAAAGACAATTCTGAATGCAGTATAGTAAAGATATATTTATCATAGTTTTCACCTATAGATTCAGATAATTAATTAGCTAATCTAACAGGTTAAAACTATACTTTTGTCTTATATTTAATGTAAACACATAAGAAAAGGTTTTCTTCTAAGTTTAAAGAGGACTGTAGATTTTCCCTCTTTAACTTTTAAGTGAGCTTTAGAGAGGACACAGTTTAAAGCATTTTTCCATCCATCCAGCCATCATTTGTTCAACTTATGTTTAGTTATTTAATGTCTACTGAATTTAAGTGTACTTAAAAATAGGTTCTTTTTTACAAACATCTTTTTACCACCACCATCCCAAGGAGGAGGGAAAATTATATATATATATATATATATTTTATTTTATTTTTTATTTTTTAAAGTAAAGCATGTATTTTAATATTATGTATTAAATATTATTTAAACTCTGTGGTTACTGAAAAATTTCCATTGGAGATAAATTTCTCTCTTTCTCTCTCCCTTTTGCCAGCCCTTCCCTCTATCCTTTTTTTCTCCTTACTTTCTTTCCCAAAGTAAATGAGTCCTTGAGAGATAGACACACAGTAATGGGTTTAATTTGTGCTTATGCATATGTGTGTGTATGTAATGTCACATGCTTCCCCTGTTGTTTTTATGTCTCCCAAGTGCAAACAAATACTATGGGTCACATTATAACAATGTTCCTGAATCAAATATTCATAGGAAATAAAGCTATTTACTTTTAAAGCAAATTTAAAAATTCGCTATTCAAATGTTGGTAGCATTGAAAATAACATTGATATAAATTGTTTAAGCGAGAAAATACATTTAAAAAAAGTAAATTTTGAATCAACTGACTTAAAACTACCAAAGAAACTAATTTCTTTATTTGATTTACATCAATTCTTACTTGAGAAACTAAAACACACTAAAAAAATCAAGAGTTTTGATAATCATAATGATTATTTTTTTCCTAAGTTTAAAAAATTTATTTAAAAATAATTATTGATATACCTTATAATAGTAGTTTTAGTATATAATGGTTTATTTTAATGAGGGAAAATTGACATTTGCCGTGTTCAACATTTATAAAAACCTGCATAGTTACCTCTGAAAAATGGTATCTCAGTAAATGGATTTACAAGAAGCCTCAAAGAGAATGGATAATACTGTGTGGTTTTTTTAGATTGTATGTGAAATTTAGGGTAAATGATGCTTAAAGTATGCTAAAATAATCCCTAGTCTCTACTCCTATAATAAAATGATCACAGCAGTTCTTTCTTACCATCAAAGCAGATGGCTCTAATGATTTTTCAAGCCATCGTTAATTCATTTGCAAACAACAGAGATCAGTTGGCAAATGTGTACTGAGAATGAGACGTTACTGTTCATAAATGCTCCCAAAGTTTGTTTTATCCTATCATTACTGGAAAATGGTATTTACTTAAGTTAAATTATTTGTGTGAACCATCTCTGTGACAGTTCTGCAGTTATAATAAATTACCTGTAAAGTGAAATGAACATCACCTGGTTGGTTCCTGTGGTTGTGGTAATACAATTGACCTCATGGAACAAATGAGCTCATTTTTGTTTTTTAAATTAAAATTTTAGGAAAAAACTTTATCTATTTCTATTTTGAGACTGTTTACTTGGACATATTTAATATCTCCTCCATAAGACACAGAAAATACTATATAATATCAATAAATTTTGAATTATACACTATATAATATCTTAATAAAGTTTATATGAATAGTTTAAATATTAAGATATTATTGAAAACTTGTAGCACATGTCATTCAGGATAAAACCAAGTAAGTGAATTTATAAAGTTTTTTTTGACACAATCAAAACATTTGCTTATATTGATGGGGTATAATTTTTCCATTGTTTTAACCAGAGGATAAATCATGGACAAAATATATATTTCTACTTGCTTGGTAATATAAGCAATCTTCTGAACATAAAATTGAGTTTTTGAAACTTTTATCTTCACAAAACTTTGAGTTGTTTTTATCAATATTTTTTGGCCTCAAGTAATATGATGATTGGAGATTTTAATCTTGTTCATATTGTACGTTACAGACAGATCTGAGGGAAAAATATTCTTCCCCAGAACAAGCATTTATCACTTATTGATGTGAGTAATGTTTCCAATTAGCCTATACAGCCTTGTTTTTTCCTTAACTCATCTTACTTGAGTTAAAATATGTTTCATGATTTGTGATTGATGGTTTGCCAGATAAACCATTTAAAAGGTAGCAAGGATAGACAAAGGTGTTAGGATTCTTCTGACTATAATAAATAACATGAGATACGTGTTAAGAAAACTGTGAAATTAGATATTGAAGAGCACTGATCCTTGGGGTAGTAAATGCTTGGATTCAAGCTGGAATTATAAGTAAAATAAAGTTGTACTCTAAATTGCTTACACCAGGAAAGTTATAGGTAGTATTTGTGATGGCTTGTCATCTATTTTTTCATGTTGATCTAGTCTAATATTGCTCAACTAACTTTCACCACCCTGAAAAAGATTTACTGTATATTAATAATCACTTTGAATTGAAACATATGTATGATCTAAACTAAATAGTCTAAACATGCAATAGCTAACAATTTTAGCTTTGATTTTAATTTCTCCATTTAAGAGTATACTTAAAACATGTAAAGTAAAATATCTTCTCCTAGCATGTAATCCACAGCTAAATAAACCTAAGGAGCTTAACTGCTTGAATAAACTTGTGACACTTCAACGTCCGTACTGCTTTCAGAAATAAGTTTTACTTTCTTCACTGATCCCTCTTCTTTTAAGAAAATACTCTTTGGGGAAGCCGGGATGACTCAGCAAGTTAAGCACTCCCTTTGCAGCCCTGGGGACCGAGGATCAAGTCCTGGCCTTGGCCTGTGTGGACCCATATGCTGAACTGGGGTGTTCTTCCCATGCGGGAGGTCCCCAGTTCAGTTCTTGCCCCTTGGTTCAGCTCCTGGTATGAGGGGGCATGCCTCCCATGCAGGAGGCCCCCAGCCCAGTTCACACCCTGCACAGCCCCTGCCCACCTGTGTGGAATGAAACGACATCGAAAACTGATGACATATAACTATGGAGACTGTTCTGGGCCCTCCCCCTTCTCTCTGTCTCTCTCTGTCAAAAAAATAAAATAAATCTTAAAAAAAAAAAATTCTTCACGAAGTAAAATATAGTTTTATTTGCTAAATTCACACACAAAAAACTTTTTCTAATAATATGAACTCTAAAAATATCTAACTTTAAGACTGATTATAGAAAACAATTGTCTGTGAATTTTGAAAAGTGGTATTGGCCATTAAATAGTAACTTACAATGAATAGTTGTTCAAGTGGAGAAACCAATTGTTACTTTATTGTTTTGCTGGTATGTATATTTTCACCTTGGCTGAGATAGTCTACAGCACTGGTCCCCAAACTTTGGCACCAGAAACCAGTTTCCTGGAAGACAATTTTTTCATGGACTCAGGGTGTGAGAGAGAATGGTTTGGGGATGATTCAAGCATATTACATTTCTCGTGCACTTTATTTTTGTTATTATTGCATTGTAATATGTAATGAAATAATTCTACAACTCACTGTAATGCCAAATCAGTGGCAGCCCTGAGCTTAGGTTTTGATATGAGTTTGCAATCGAGTTATTATGGTCTCAGTGTAGTCGATCCTGTCTGCTAACATCTGTCCCCAGCGCTAGCATCTTTGCCTTAGCTCCACCTCAGATCATCAGGCATTAGATCCTCATAAGAAGCACGCAACCTAGATCCTCTGCATGCACAGTTCACAATAGGGTTTACATTCTTATGAGAATTGGATGCTGATGCTGATCTGACAGGAGGCAGAGCTCTGGTAGTAATGTGAGCAATAAGGCTCACCTATAAGCACAGATGAAGCTTTGCTCACTCATCTACCACTAACTTTTTGCTGTGCCGCCCAGTTCCTAACAGGCCACAAACCAATATCAATCAATAGCCTGTTGGGTTGGGGACCCCTGTTACACCTGAATGCTAAGTAACTTAGCACACAAATATGTTTTTTTTTTCTGAGGTTGTTTTCCAACTTTTGTGCTTAACTTATTAAAAAATATACATCAAACTCTTTGAATGTGCCAGGCATTATTCTAGGTGCTGGGAATAAAATGCTGAGCTAGACAATGTCCTGAAGAAATGGAGCTCAATCATTGTCGGCTCTCAAAACTTCTATGTTGTCACTTAACTCAGAACAGTGTACAGGTTCTCATACTTTCTCAACCCCCTTTATAGCATAGCAAGTGAGGCAATGGTCAATGCTGCAGGTACCCAACACTGGTTGTTTTAATGCCAAGACTGTCAGACAGAGTATGATGTATGCAAATTCTATCATTTAAAAATGTGTTATCATATTTCATCTAAAGAGAAAATATAACCCTACAGAAAGTTAGAGAAATGTTTAAGAGTGAGAAGAATTTAATATCAGTTTCATATCATGTTGTGATACTGAACCAATATTTTTAAATCTTGACTTTCACACCCAGAGTGAAAATTATAGAAAGTACCTTGGAGGTAAAAGCTAGGTAACATAGTCTCTTGGAATTAAGGTTTCCCTCTGAGAATGAAATTAGACTCAAGCATCATGAAACAACCAAGATCAGTCAGCCATAGAAATAACTGAACTAAAGTAATAAACTGTTACTGAAGAGTCTAGAAACACCTAATGACAAATTTCCACAACTAGGCTATTGGATGACTGTTTTAGTATAGCTTTAGCTATCATATACTCAATTTTATTTGAGACTATCTGTAAAAATAAAAAATAAAAAGTGACAGCAAAAATTTCTGGTAGCTTTGAATGTACTTATTTTGGCCAGAATACACTATCCTATTTATTTTATTCTTACTAATCAAGGTATTGCCTGATTTTTAATTTAATTTTTATGCTTATATTAAGACAGGTTGTAACCATATCTTGATCACAACTCTAATGGGTGTACTCTAATATCTTTAGAGGCTGTGTTAACAGTATATTGTGAATTGTGCCTGGAGAGAGGATGGTCTGTCAAGATAAAGTTCAAACAAGATATTTCTGTGGGCTACATTCAATTTATAATCTCTGATGGATGTACAGAAACGAGACTTAATTGAGAGAAATGGTATTTAAAGGACACTTTAAGATTTATCTCCTGTTTCTTTATAAATAAAAACAAATGTATGTGATGATTAAAGTACATATATAATATATGCATGTATATATCTATATACTATACACATATAAATATACTCATATATATGTACATACATACTCATACCTACATATATAGATGCATGTATAAGTATATGTAGATGTGAATATACATATAAGTATGTGTGCATACTTTTATATGAATATATATACATATATTTTTTATATAATTCCTTGGATAACAACTTTTTCCTTAAAAAGCAGGATCATAATTTACTTTTTTATTCTAGAGATTACATTTTTTTGTTTTATGCCTGAATTTTCCTCAAATCAGTTGCTCAAAATAGTTCCTCAAACACGAAATTTTGCATATGCCATCTTTTTCAGTAGACCATGCACATTAAAGATTTATTTATTTTTTATTGTTTTTGACAAAGAGAGAGAGAGAGAGAGATACAGATACAGAGAGAAGGGGGAAGGCCCAGAACAGTCTCCCTAGTAACTAGTTGCACATCACTGGTTCCCTCACATAGTTTCATTCCACAGGTGGGAGTGGGGCTGCACAGGGCAAGAACTGGGCTGGGGTTCCACCTCAGTGAGAACTGAACTGGAGGCACTCTTCAGTTCAGCATGTGAGTCTGCAAGGGCCAGAGCCGGGATTCGATCCTGGGTCCCTGGGGCTGCAAAGTGAGCGCTTAACCCACTGAGCCATCCCGGCTTCCCCTACATTAAAGGCAATAAAATATTTAGTTAGCTCAGTTCTAATAGAGCTCTGACAAAGGTGGTATTTGCATAGTCTTTAGGTCAAAGAAATTTCTCTAAAGCAGCCCTGAGCAAGGATTCCACTAAGCAAGATATGCCTTTAGTTGTGGCTAGAAGTATGGATTTTGTGATTGTCTCATGTTCCTCTCACATCATTCTCCCTTGTTCAGTAGCAAAGAGTTGAGGGTGGGATGAAGGTCACTCTGATCTCACCCCAACTACAAGTCTGCCCTGTTTGACCCATCATGAAAATCTCCTCCCTCCTGCTATGATGAATGTTTCAGAGAGCTCAGCCATAAGCCTAGTTTTTTCAAGATATTCCTGTGTCAATTAAATTGGTTTAGAAATAGGTGATCTAAGCCAAGAAAACAAGAATGAGTGCTGATAAATAGTTGGGAAAAAAGAGCTGGGTGCAGATGGAAATTTTTGTCTTTCTGCACATTATGGTATGTAGATATGGATCTTAGAGCTGTGGCAGTTGTAGAATAAAGCTGACACTAAGGAAATCAGTGCAAAAATGGGAAAGAGAAACTGTCCTAATGATATCCTTGAGCTGAGTCAAACCAGAATCTAAAGACCTATCTACTTCTGCATCACCTATATGTATACGTCAATAGGTTCTTCTTTTGCTTAAGACAGTTTGATTTTGAATTTCAGTTTTTAAAATTTTAGGGTTCTTAGATGTGGACCAGTCTTTAGATGTACTGTGGTTCTTTTCTCCATTTTTCACCCTCAGGTAAAAACAGAATGCTTTCCAATCACTGAGCCTAGGCCCAAATGCCCTTTCTTGTATTCAGCTTCTGTGAAAAATGGTAATTCTTGCTCTCTGCTATTATCTTAACATTATAGAACAGTGAAGAAGATTACTTTTAAAGTTGAGTAGAGAAGTGAACATTATTATTATTGGTTGAATATATATATATATATATATATATATATAGAGAGAGAGAGAGAGAGAGAGAGAGCTGAAATTAAAAAATAAGTGAACATTATAAAATACTTATATGTGTGGGAACTGGATTATAAAATACACTCAAAGTAGTACAAATAACCTCAGTATACCAGCAATTTACACTGAAGACTGGCTGAAAATCATTCATAGAGCTACACTTGCGCAGTGACAGATTCCCTACAACACAATGACTTTAGTCTCACCTTGAATCAGAACTATTAATTCCTTATTTCTTTGTGAATCTTTGAATGATATCATTCTCATTATGGAGACTGGCATGAAGAAAAGGCAGCAAGTCTCTGCATGAAGACTTGTGAATTCATTCGTGAGTAGCAGCAATCAACCCGTTTATCGAACATGGTGCCCACAAAAATGATGCAAATGTATATAATCCAGGGAAAATTAGAAAAAGGCCTGAAGAAGATGTGCCTTTCAACTCAGTCTGATGGAAGAGAGGTCAGAGTGGTGTGTCTGGCATGAAGACACCAGCAATGGGTTTAGTGGGGATAATTTAGCCTGAGTCTTGATGTCTGGTGCCAGGAAAGCAGCTGGCATCATGAAGGAAATCGACTCTAATGAAGTAGGCTAGGAGATACGGTGCCACTTAGCACAGAAAGGTCTTGGTTTGTAGTTTCACTATGGAATGAATGCTATGTGGCACCAGCATGCTGTCTGGCACCCCATGATAGCTTTCTATTTAAAACTGCTCTTTGTGTCCCTGTAAACAGGACATTTCAGTGAGAAAAGCCAAAGCAACTACAGTGGAAGAAAAGCTTGAGACAGAAGATCATATAGCTGATGTTTCTTTGATTAATATGTAAAAAATCTTATGTGCAATAAGCAGATTAAATTGAATCAACATACCACAATAACATTCTGCTAGGAAAACTAAAATAGTGTCTTCTGACCCACCCACCTCCCTCCTTACCCTCAGGTAACCACTAAACTATTGACTGTGTCCATGAGTCTTTGTTTCTTTGTTCCTTTCAATTTTATATTCCACCTATAAGTGAGGGCATATGTTTCTTGATTCTTTATTCTGACTTATTTTGCTTAATAAGACGTTTTCAAGGTCCGTCCATGTTGTCACAAATTGCTGTATTTCATCTTTTCTTATTGCTGAGTAGTATTCCATTGTATAAAGGTACCACAACTTCTTTATCCAGTCATCTATCAGAGGACACTTTGGTTGATTCCACAACTTGGCCACCGTGAAGAGTGCTGCGATGAACATTGGTGTACATATATCTTTGCTGATTAAGGTTTTCAGGTTTTTTTGGTAGATACCCAGGAGAAGGATTGCTGAGTCAAATGGCAATTCCGTTTCTAGTTTTTTGAGGAATCTCCACACTGCTTTCCACAGTGGTTGTACCAGTTTACATTCCCATCAGCAGTGTATGAGGGTTCCTTTTTGTCCACAGCCTCTCCAGCACTTGTTATTCCTTGTCTTGATTATAGCCATTCTAACAGGTGTGAGGTGGTATCTCATTGTGGTTTTAATTTGCATTTTTCTTAATTGCTAGTGATGTTGAACATTTTTCATGTACCTGTTGGCTGTTTGTATATCTTCAGGAAAGAAGTGCCTGTTTAGGTCTTCTGCCCATTTTTTAAATTGGATCATTTGTCTTTTTGTTGTTGAGTTGTATGAGTTCTTTATATATTTTAGATATTAGCCCCTTATCAGAGGCATTGTTTTAAAATATTTTCTCCCATTTGGTTGATTTCCTTTTTACTTTGTTGATGATGTCCTTTGCTGTGTAGAAGCTTTTTAGTTTGATATAGTCCCATTCTTTGATTTTTGCTTTTACTTCCCTTGCCTTTGGGGTCAAGTTCATAAAGTGCTCTCTGATCTCTTTCTTTTTTTTTATGCTGAGCCCTCCCTCACCACATTTTCACAATGGCAGCAGTTTCAGGTATAGAAGAGAACTCTGTGTTTATACGCCAAAAATATACTTTTAAAGGCTCATTGTAGAATACCTACAAGTCTAGTATATACTCTGAAACAATGAAGAAAAAGAAAGGCCAGGAAAAAAAATAATAGAGTTTAGAGCTACAAGCTAATCACTTCATGAATGTAGCCTTTAAATTGAAAAGACATTTAAATTATCCTTCTCAGGATTAAACTTCTTTGTATATTACATGTTTTACCTATTTTCTTTCTTATTTAAAAACAGTCTTTTCTCTTTGAATGAATTATTGTTCCTAGATATTTTGTTTTCTTACTGTTGTTTTCAACAGGCTTATTTTAGAAGTTAACTTTGATGATGAATGCCATCTTTCAGGAACCTTGGAGCTAGGTACCTTCCAATTATTGAGAAGATGCCAATTCAAATTTGGTGATTTATTTCTTTAAAAATCATCAGTACTTTTAATAACTCAAAAAGGACACATTTTGAAGAGAGTGTTTTATCAGTGACGATGTCTGTCCCTGAAACAGGCTGGACAGGAATAAGCTTGAAAATAAAAACAGGTGAATTTATAGAAATAATCAGCTGATAGTATGAAGTAGTGATCAGAAAAAGTAATACTGCACATGCATAAATTTTATATTTAAAAAAATGACATTTATACCTACAATTAATGTTTATGGTGCACCTTTGAATCAGGCAATATTAATATTAACATAATATTATTGCTTCCACCTTACAAATAGGAAAACTGAAATAGTATTTGAACAAGTTTAAATATTTGTGACCAGTATGAAGAAAACACATCTTTATGTCCTCTTATTAAGCATTATGCACTACGTAGACTTAACATGCGGGAAATGTTTCTAGTGGCAAGTAACTTCAGAAATATAGTGGCCTAATGTAATAAAAGATGTATCTTGTTTAAACTTCATATCAAACGTTTGTAAGTGGGATGCTTTGTAACTATTCAGGGACCCATACCAAAGGAAGAGTTTTGCTGGGGAGCTTCAACAATCACCAAAACAGACACAGGGAACAAAGAGAATTGTCCACTGATTCTTTTTATTGCTCAAGTTTTATTGATATATAACTGATATTAACATTCTGCAAGATTAATGTGTACAGTGTGATGATTTGATATACATATATATGATGAAATGTTTACCACAAAAAGGTTAGTTAACATTTTCACTTACATAATTTCATTTTTGTTGTTGTTGTTGTTATGGAAAGAACAGTTAAGATATTCTCTCATAGTAACTTTCAAGTATATAATACAGCATTGTAAACTACAATCACCATGCTGAATATTAGATCCCTGGAACTTACAGCGACTGAAAGTTCATGTCCTTTGATCAACATCTCCATATTCCTCTGCAACTCTCGGTGACCATCCACACTCTGTCTTCATGAGTTCAACTTTTTTAGATCCCACATATAAGTGAAATCATACAGTATGTCTTTCTCTGTGTTTATTTCATTCAGAATAATGCCCTCAAGGTCTATCCATGTTTTGCAAAAGGCAAAATATACTTCTTATGATATACTTTATATCCCCATGACTATTTAGTAACTACCGATTAATACCGGTACTCCTTAATCCTCTTCACCATTTTTACCCTCCACTCCCGTCCCAATCCTACTCACATCTAAAAACTCTCAAAATATTCTGTGTATCTATGGGTTTGTTTCTGTTTTCTTTGTTTATCTTGTTCTTTAGATTCCACATATTAATAAAATCATGGAACATTTGTATTTCTCTGTCTGACTTAGTTCCTCTAAGCACAATATGTTCGAGGTCCATCCATGTTGCTGCAGATGGCAAGATTTTAATTCTTATTTATGACTAAAATTCCATTGTATGTATTTACCACAACTTCTTTATGTATTCAACCATTCAGGAACACTCAAGTTGGCTTCAGATCTTAGCTATTATAAATAATGGTACAATAAATATATGGGTGCACATATCCTTTCAAAGTAGTGCTTTTTTGGTTTCTTCAGATAAGTATCCAGAAGTGAGGTAACTGGGTCTTTCTTTATCTCTTATTGTAGCCTTTGTTTTATAGTCTATTTCATCTGGTATAAGTATTGGCACCTCAGGGGTTGGTTTTGTTTTGTTTGTTTTCAATTTCATGAAATATCTTTTTCCTTTCCTTTAATTTCAGTCTCTGTATGTCTTTTGACATAAAGTCAGTCTCTTGTAGGCAACATATGTAAGGGATTTGTTTTCTTATCTATTCAGCCACCCTAGGTCTTTTGATAGGAGCATTTAATCTATTTACATTGAAAGAAATTGTTAATAGATATATAGTTATTGCTTTTAGTATTTGAATTTAATTTTTTTTTCGTTGTTGTTTTAATTTTTCTTAAAAAGGTCTCTATAACAATTTTTGCAATACTGGTTTAATGGGGTTGAACTCCTTTATCTTTTTTTTTGTCTTGGATGTTCTTCTTCTTCTTTTTTTTTTTTTTGAAAGATTTATTTTTATTATTTTTGATGAGAGAGAGAGATACAGAGACTGAGAGGAGGGGGAGGGCCCCAGAGCAGTCTCTATAGTTGCACATCATTGGTTTTTCCACATAGTTTCATTTCACAGGTGGGCACAGGGCTGCACAGGGCAGGAACTGGGCCAGGGTCTCGCCCTGGTGAGAACTGAACTGGGGGCACTCCCCAGTTCAGAATATGGGTCTGCACAGATGGGGCTGGGATTTGATCCTCGGTCCCTGGGGCTGCAAAGCGAGCGCTTAACCCACTGAACCATCCTGACTTCCCCTGGATGTTCTTTGTCTGCCCTACGATTCTGAAATAGTTTTGCTGGGTAAAGTAATCTTGGTTGTAGGTTCTTGTTTCATCATTCTAAATATTTTGTGCCAATCTTTCCTTTTAGTTTTATATTTAAGTTTAACATTTATGGACCCAAATAATAACATTAGAATTTCTTTGAGAATAGCCCATTTTGAATCATAAAAGCCACTGGATTTATAAAATATGAAATAGGAAGATCTGAGTTTAATGAAAGTAGCATTTCTAAAACCCTTTGACTTGATAGAACTGTTCAGTGAGATTTGTAATTCCACATAGTTTTAGGGCTTTAATATTTAAGATGGTTTTTGAATGGCATATAGTAATTATAGTTAAAAAGCTATATATATATATATATATATATATATATATATATATATATATATGGTTTTGGATTAATACATACCCCCAAATATAAAATATTTTAATGTAATCTTAAGAGAAATAATATGTAAAAATATAAATTTTAATCTTTCTATTAAAAGTAAACATTTTAACCTTAAATTTTATTTTAAACATCATAATTTGTTGAAAAATAAATTTAACAATCTAATATATATGATTTTTAAATGAATATAAAATTATATATTTTTAAAATGCATGCGAGAGAGAAGTGTCATTGTGATCAGATGTGTAGAATTATTCTTTACTTTTACTTTAAAAACAAATGACTTATTTTTGCAATTTTTACATTTTGCTTCTCACTGAATAGATAAAAGGTTCAAGCTTTTAGTTGAAAGTCTGTAAATAACATATTGTATACAGTGTAATGTTTTATTTCCCATAATTCTAAATCATAGTCAATAATCAGTAAATTAGTTTACACTTTTAAGATTGATTTTTAAAGCACTAAACTTACACAAGAATTTTCATCTGATGAAGATAAAATTGAAGAAAATTTGCAGAATTATATAATTATGTTCTTAATTTCCTTATTGCATTTCAACATCAGTGTTCCTTGTGCTTCCTGCCTTTAACAAATGGTCAATTATGGAGATAAATTACACAATATATGACTTAGAATTTTAAAAAGCAATGTGCCATTTAAAACTAATGTACTAGCTAGGATTATTCGCTGAGTCAGAAATTAAGCAATTGAATCATGAGCCAGTTCATCTGACTTCCTCTAAACACCAAATATACCCACTTGATTACACACAGAATATCTTACTCCTTTCTAAAGAAAACATTTCTGAAATAATTATTTTATTTTTTATGAAAGTACTAGAAATTGCAATAGAAATCAATGTCCTCTTTAATTATAGAAACTGTTAGATCTGTGAACCAATCAGTGGATGGGACATACCTATTTAATCCAAACTCTTTAGTTTCCCCATGAGGAAACTGAGGCCCAAAGAGTTGATGCCTTTGCCTACTGTTTAAAGGTAGTTAGATGTTTAGAATGTTTTGCATCATTATTATTATTTGCATTAATAATTTTAGCATTATTAACAGTAGCATTAAATTTTTATTTCACATTATATCCATTATTCTTATTAAATTGAGATAATAAAATATTTAAGTTTCTCTCCTTATAGTAATTAGATTATTATTATTAATATCAAAGTTACAGCAAAATTTGAAATTAAAAAGTAAATTACTAGTCTTTTCTATTTATGAAGATCAAAATATTTTGTATTTACTGCTCTGATACTGTGCTAGGTTTGGGGCATAGCCTTTGGATCGCAATTATTTGACTGATTTGTGTCATCCCATGTATCAAAAAATCTCAGAATTTCTGGCATTGATTAAAGAAAAAAAACATAGTAGTGATTTGGACTCAAAAGCTGACCTTAAAGTATGAAAGTACGAAATAAGAAATGAAATAATTATTAGTAAACTTTCTAACTACTCAATTTTTTGTACATACAAGATTCCAGAATCACAGATTGGGAGATAGAATTTCATATTTTGGTTTGTTTTCTATTATGTGTATTAGTCAAGGTTCAACAGAAAAGTAGAAATTACAAATTATTGAAAACAGAGGGAATTAAATATACCAAATAGGTTACACAGTTGATAAAAGAGCTAAGAAGCTAAACAGAGGATAGTAAGGCAACCTAGGAGTTAGACCCAGTAGGAGGCTACTGCCATTCCTGGTATGGAAGGTCAGGTAATATAAAATCTGAAAAATATGGCAGGACTTCTTGGCCTGTGCAGAGCTATGGAGGAGAAACAGCTACTGATGAACATGTTATCCAAGGCAGTGAGAGAAGGACAGAAATACTGGGCTTGTGTCTTTCTTCTGCTCTTCAGTCTCTCACTAGTCACAATCCACTTGATCAAGCTGACACAGAAGCCCTGCCTCTTTCTTCTGTTCATCCTCCTCTCTCACCCTGGCAAATGTTGCTCATGGTACAGTGCAGAAATAAGGTACATTCATGGAACTCTGATTTTATCTTATTTTTTATGGACAACTGTCACAATGTTAGTTACTTCTTATTCTGAGATTGTAATATATTATTCTGCAAAACATTTTGACACATATTTTGTTGTAATTAATTGAAGATGTATCTTTTTCAATAAGTTGTGATCTTCTTGAGGAGAGGAGCTATATTTTCATTTGTAATGCCTGCAATATAATCTTGTATATGCCATGTACCATGTACTCACAGAGGTATAGAAAATCAATTTGCCAACTCCCATAATTAAATATGCCTAAATGACAAAAGCTAGAAATAGAAGAGTAAATAAATGTCCTTTGCAGCAATACCTGTGCCTCAGAGCCAAAAACCTTCCAATTCTTCATTTCCTTGGAGAGTTTTTGCTAATGTTATTGCTGCCACCATATGCTAAGAAACCCACTGTATTCTTTAGTAAACTCAAACCACTGCATCTGAATATTGACAATTAACAGAAAAAAACTTTATGGGTCGTGATCAGGGTATGTAGTATAGCTATTTTTTCAGACATACACAATACACATACATAAACACACACACACAATAAAAATTCTGTTGCTAATTTTAGTACATTTTATTTTATTGTATTATCTGAGCCAAGATTGGGTAACTGCCTGCTCAATTAATATGGCTTAAGAAAAAGGGCAAATATTGCCTCATATCTCTGTGTGATTTGTTACATTCATAGCCTTTACTAAGCATCCTAGAGTATAAGCCAAAGCACATTGAGCTTTCTTCCCTGCCTCAGTCTCAGGAAATATTTGTAAAGCATTAGGAACAAAGAGACCTTCTAAGCTGCCCTGTCTTTAATGGCTTGCTTGGATTTGACAGGTACAATGCTGACGTTGAGGCCATTGTTGAAGTATGGGTACTGTTGACTCTGGAACCTGATTTGGAAGAGTTATAATTACTTTAATGTCATATTTCCAACAAAAGTATCCCAAGGACGCTCTGTAAATGAACATTGGACCATATAATTTTTCTCCCATGCATTTGTTTTCCCACAATGTTTATTCGATGCCTGCTCTTGCCCTATGTTAATGTGTTGAGAATACAAAGATGAAAACAAAACAAAACAAAACTACCTTATATCTAGTCCTCAAGAAATAGAGATAGACGGGGAAGCCGGGATGGCTCAGTGGGTTAAGAGCTCACTTTGCAGCTCCAGGCACTGAGGATCGAATCCTGGCCCCGGTTCGTGCGGAACCGTATGCTGAACTGGGGAGCTCCCCCAGTTCAATTCTCTCTCTGTTTCTGTCTCTGTATCTCTCTCTCTGTCAAAAAATTAATTTAAAAAAATTCCCTAGAAAAGAAATAGAGATAGTTCAAAGCCTTGTGGAAAGTGGGACACAAAAACAGGCATTTAAACAATTTGTAAACTCTTTGAATATAGATATATGTAATAGTTATATTGAAGGATTGATATAGACTTTACATAGGAGATTATGCTTGAGCCAATGTGTAAGCAACATATTCTAGACAAAGAAAGATTTACAAAAATACAGAGGCAAAGGAGAGTGTTAGGTTTTTCAAAGAGCTACAGATATTGATTTTATTGGATAAGGAGTAGAAGAGGAAGTTGAGGAAATGAGGATGAAAAAGTAAACTGAAACAAGATGAAGCTACATTGTGTCAGCTAAGGAATTTAGATTTTGATCTTGCAAGTCATGAGAAGCCATTGATACTATTCGAGCATGATAAAAAGATTTCTAAGATCTGTTAACAGTGAACAGAATGGGTTGAAGTGGAGATTAGGTTTCAAAACAGGCAGTCTAATGAGAAATAAATTTTAATCAATGAGGAAGCTTTCACTTGAATTTCATTTAACATTATTTTAAGGGCAAGCCAATAAGTAACTGGTCACTGGGTATATACAGAGGAAAAAAGTTGTCAGGGACCCTCCTCTGCTGAATAACAGTTCACTGAGGACAAAATATGATACTGCAAGAGCAATAGTAGAGCCGCAGAAAAATGGTAAACACAGGAAAAGTTTGAAGGTGGTTGAACTGGACTCTGAGATAATAGTGTGTGAAAAGATAGAGACATCTAAAATGTTATGAGTTGAATTTCCACCTCCCCACGTTGATTTGTTATCACAAGCTGCAATACCTCAGAATGTACTCTTATTTGGAAATAGAATGAAATCATACTGGAGTAGAGTGGACATCTAATTCAAAAGAATGGGTATCCTTATAAAAGGAGAAATTTATAGATGCGTGTGCACAGGGAGTATGCCCTGTGAACATGAAGGCAAATATTGAGGTGATGTGTGTAAAAGCCAAGAAGCAACCAAAGGTGGGCAGCAAACCACCTGAAGCTAGCAGAGAGGCATAGACTAGATTCTCCCACAGTCTTTGGTAGGAACCAGCCCTGCTAACACTTTGATCTTGGACATCCAACTTTCAGGACTGTGACAGAATAAATTTCTGGGGGACTTCAATTTCCCAGTTTGTCATATTTTGTTATAGCAGCTCCAGGAAATTTATACAGAAACATTTATACAGATGCTTCTCAGGTTCCCAGTTTGAGCAATTTTATTTTATAGTAAGAAACAAAGACAGAAGTTCTACCACCACCACCCTTTTATTTATTTATTTTTTGCCATTTTTGCTCTTGTTCAAGTTCTGAGACTGTTGCTTTCGTTCATGAACTTTTACTATTCTTATCGGCTGTATTTAAAATTGAAAAAGAGCAGAATTATGATTTCTGGTGTTGATATTGTTTCCTATTTCAGATGCTATTGGTTTACTACAGTCCAGCACTGAATCATTTGCAGAACTCTGCTAAAATTTTTGGGAAAAAATTAAGAAAATTTTTTCAGATTGTTCTTTTGGCTGGTCCACACAGTTCTTGAATTAATAAAAATGAAGTGTATTCTCTGCTAATATAGTTACATGAACTACCTACATGTATAAACTGTCAGGCAACTTGATGGTCTATTGCTTTATAATACTTTAAATTTCACCTTTTAAAAAACCCACCAGAGCCTGTAAGCATTTTTGTTTTATCTTTGCAGAATACTATGAAAATAATAATAAACTTCTTGGTAGAATAAACAATCTGTCTGTGACAATTGCCCAAGTGCCTTCTGGCAAGTCTAGTCCTTTCTGCTGCCTTTAGAGTTGCAAAGTGCAAATTGCTTTGCAGCAGTAATATATTCTGGTCAAAGTGAAGGAAAAAGTATGAGTTTCACTTAAAAGTAGAGGTTGGTGATTGAATCCTCTGAACTTCATCTGAAGCTTTTTGAAGCTGGCTCTTTTCTAAAAAAGCAGTTTTTGCCTATGAATCAGATTGAACTATTATTGTCTTCTATTAATCCTCAATAAAGAAAAGAGAAGTGAGGAGAATTTATGAAGATACATAATTTCTGGTCACATTAGAGGACACATTGCCCTGGAATATAATGGGGCTTGATAACTATTGCCCTTTTCAATCAGAAGGTCACATGTCCCCAAAGCAAGCAGTGTGCTGTCCTTCATCTAGTGTATAAACATGAAGTGCTTCCTACTAAAGTGAAGGATGGACAGAAATTGGTCCTTCATGAAAATGTCCTCATGAAATGCTTTTAAAGAACTCAAGAATTATAATGTGGGCATTAGCTACCCTCTGAGCCCCAATTCAGCCTTGCTTAGTTTTCCTTTTTACTCCAATTATTCTTAGGGACCATTTCCATTAAGTAGCAATCACATCATCTCATCTGTCTCCTAATATTGGTATTTCTCCATCATTCAAAATTTATTTTCTTATAATCAAGTGCACATTAAGCACCGAGTCAGAGGTTTGGAAAAATAACATAGTACCTGTTAGCAGAGATAAAACACAGACCATAATCTATGAGAAAAATAACTAGAAATGATGCTGTTAACTTTTTTTTACTGATCTTTGGGAATTTGCCCAATCATTTTTCCTGATCATAATAATACTGCACATTTACCCCCTATTTAGTCCTTGATCGATAATAATATGGCTTTTAATCATTCCAAACTGTCAGCTGAGGCCTTTCCTACTGCTTTTCTTTCTTTCTTTTTTGGTTCTACCTGTTACATTTTCCATTGTTGATCTTTCTCTTGCTTGGGTCTTTTATCTTGCTCACTACTGCTTCTTTGTCTTATTCATCTCTTCTTCCATCTCAGTTTCTCACGCTCATCAGAGTATCATCTACTCACATAGTTTCATCTTCCAAACTTAAACATAGACTTACATATCTCAAGCGTACTGGGCACCACTAAATGATTATCCCATAGAAAACTTACAGGTAATACATCCAAAAGTGAATTTGTCTTTTTCTACCAAATTTCTCTCCTCATCCATTTTTTAGCTCCACTGATCAAATCATAGCCAGAAAACTTGGATAAAAGTTTGTGAGTAATTTACTCCTCACCCTTACCCACCATCCATATATACTTAATTTTTTAAATGTTTTTATTTATTTATTTTTTGACAGAGAGAGAGAGACAGACAGACAGACAGAGACAGAGACAGAGACAGAGAGAAGGGGGAGGGCACAGAGCAGTCTCCATAGTTGACAGAATTAGTTTTCCATAGAGTTTTATTCCACAGGTGGGTGCAGGGCTGCTCAGTGCAGGAACTGGGCCGGGAACCTCTCGCATAGGCCCCGGCAAGAACTGAACTGGGGGCACACCCCAGTTCAGCATATGGGTCCACATGGGTCGGGCCCAGGATTCTATCCTCAGGCTCCAAGTCTGCAAAGCGAGCGCTTAACCCTCTGAGCCATCCCAGCTTCCCCCCATGTATACTTAATTATAAAATACTTCTGATTTTTAAATCCCAGTTCATCTTTTCTAATCCATCCCTATGGTTATTGCCTCACTTCGAGTTCTCATTATCTTTCTTCTGCCTGCTTTTTCTTTATTAAATTCTTAATTGGTTTCCTTTCTCCATTCTTATACCAATCAAATCTACCTTCTTCCCAGCTGCCAGATGGTCCTGCAGAAATGCAGATTTAAATGTATAAATACTGTCTTCTTAAAGTCTTTCAATTTCTTATAATTTAGGAGACACATCCCTCACTTCTTTTTTTTTTTTTTTTTTTTTTGACAGAAAGAGAGAGAGATACAGAGACAGAGACAGAGAGGGAACTGAACTGTTGGAACTCCCCCAGTTCAGCATGTGGGTCCGCACGGGCCAAAGCCGGGATTCGCTCCTCGGTCCTCGGGGCTTCAAAGTGAGCGCTTAACCCACTGAGCCGTCCCGGCTTTCCCCCCTCACTTCTTAATTCAGAGCAAAAGCCCTCTTATTTAGTCCTTGTCTACACGTCCTGTCACCTCTAGCTACTCCCTCACTGTCATATACTTTTTGCTTCAACAAAGCCAAACTGCTTGCCTTTTTGTCAGATGCTGTGTGGTGCCTCTGCTCTGTGTCGTAGCTCTTAGTACTGAGCACTCTCTCCCTTTCTATTGTGACCTAGCTAATGCCTACGAACTCACTTAGGTGCTATTTTTCTCCAGAAGCCCGTGATTGCAAAACATCTCTTGTTCCCCACAGGACAGAGCAAGTATTCAGTAAATATTTGTTGAATGAATTAATCCTCATAGTTTTGTTGATCTAAGTGGTAGATAATCTGATAACACACCAACATATTAGAACTAATAATACTAATTTTCAGGTCAATGTGAACTTAATATTCCTATGTTGATTTATTTCATGTGGTGCCAGGAAAGCAAGGTGGTGCTTTTTTCTCCTCTTGTAATAATTATTTTCCCAACTTTTGTTAATTAGTCCTTTTTTAAAGCCTCAGATGTGGGCTTCAGGTGCTTTTATAATATTTCAGCAAATAAAAAATATTTGTGTAAAATTTCTATAAAAGGTACAAATTAAATGTATATATTTGCTTAATTTTGGGGGAGTCAAAGAGTAAGATGTTGCTAAAGGCTATAATTCACATTACTTGTTCTTTAGTGTGTTTATTTGTTTTTTAAATTTTATTGAGAGAAGGTGAGAAAGAGAGAGAGAGAGAGAGAGGGAAGAGGGGAGGGCCCAGAGCAGTCTTCATAGTTGTATGTCTTTCATTGTGATATGGTTTTATTCCACTTCACATAGGTGGATGTGGGGCTGTGTGGGGTGGGAACAAAACCAAGGACCTCCCATATGGGAGGTGAGAACCTTTGCCCCTGAGCCATTCCAGAAGTTACCAGTTGTGCCCTACTTCAGTATGAGTCTGAATGGGTCTGGGAAAGAATTGAACACTGGACCTTGTGATTGTGAGGCAAGCGCTCAACCACTGAGCTATCATAACAACCCCGATTCTTTAGTTTTGCTAGGCAAGTTAACAGAATTTTTAGGAGGCTCAATCTTGAGCTGAAAACTATATTTTATTATTGAGATGGTGATATAAAGTTATAGAGATTTCAGTAACTTCTTTTATTCCTGTTTATATTGATAGTCTCAACCTTTTTTTTTGTTTTTTTAACTTTAGAAGACAAATTGATTGGGCCTTTGAGTTTTGATTTACTTTATAAAAAGTTTCCTTTTTTGGATTATACCATTAAGTCTTGGGTGTTATAGACTAAAAAGTTTATAGACTATGATTCTTTTAAGAAGGAAAAAAAAATCTTTATAGAATCTATGCCTGCTTCAGCAAGGTAATAATGCTGATGATATTTTCTCAGATTTTATTTTTTCATTTAAATTAGGTTAGTGAATTAAGGGTTCTATCATTTCCTTTTAAAGATATTTTTTAAAAAGTTTTTTGCCTTTTCCATATTTTTATTGTGAAATGTTGGATACACAAAAGAATACGTGTATGTATGTAAGTCATGGACCATATTATTAAAGTGATCATCCATGGCAGGGTGATTTTCATTGGTTACAAAACTTCCTTAGGACCAGTCAGAATTCCACAAAGGCAGTATAATAAGCTAATTAGACTTTTATTGGACCTGCTAAAAAGATTCAAAGAGAGAAAGAAGGAGGTTTCCCATTTCTTCAATGATTTTTGGTGGTCTTATTACCTAAGTAAATGTTGAACTGGCAGATAGACGTGCAGGCACTATAAATGATTCGATTATTTTATTTTTATTTTTATTTTTTTACCTTTTATCATGTCCTACTGTATAAAAGTTTTATTGTGTCAAAACTGTATTCAATACCTCCAACTAGTCACTCATCTGTCTATCACAGTCTTGTTGGGAGAAAAGTTGGAGGGAAGTTTGATTATTGGCACAGAAGGTGGTATTCTGGTTATCAATGCAGTTTTAAAGAAGGACGGTAAGAAAAGGTATCCCTGGGTCTCACAGCTGTCTCTCTAGCTAATGCTGATTTAAAACATAAAACAGGTAGCGTACTGACCTGTTTCAGAGTGATGCATAGAGTGGCAGATGGCGGGATTTTATTGGAACCAGATTGTTCATGCCCAATCTCATGCCCTTCTGCATTTCAGTTGCTATTTTTCATTTGTTATAAAAATGCCATTATCTTGACCAGTAATGCAGTTTCTCAGATATTTTGAAATCCTTACAGGCTTATTTTTCAGAGAGCCTGTGCTGGAACACCACCGACTGTGCCTCGTGTGCATTGTATTAGGCTAATGTAGGGTGGAAATAGCAAATTGACTTTGATAACGGATTTTCAAGTGTGCTCTTTGTGGATGAAATGCTATTTCACTTATTATGATTTTTTCAGGCAGTAATTTATTTGTAAATGTCTTGACTGCACTTTAATGCCACTCTGTCTCTTGGGGTGAGTCTGTGTTACAACCAGTTACAGAGATAACAAGATTAGGAAGACATCCTCACGTAGTACTTGTCTAGGGCCTAAAACTTTTGTTGTTGTTGTTATTGTGACAGCTTAATAGGAACAACTGATTCAGGAAGATTTAGTGGCATAAGGGTAGGAAGGCTGTAAATTAGCATATAGTTGCCCAAAGGCATTTTATGTATGTATATATGTACACACACATACACACATAAAGTCAGAAGCTGACATTTGGGCAAAAAGATGCCATCTTTATATCTTTTCTGCTAATCCTGATTTTAACTCCTGGTGGTGGTGGTGGTGGTGGTGGTGGTGGTGGTGGTGGTGGGAGCCAGAAAAATGATATCACTGCAAGTAACAAAGGATTTATACCCATGGGAACTGGTTTCTTTCTAAATGATAAAGTGAATCAAATATTTAAGGGTTTCTTGTTTTAGGGGTTTTTCACGGACTTTTTGGCGTAGGTGAAAATTTGTGTTCATATTTACATTGTAAGAGAAAAAGATGTTTTAGACCAGAGTTCAGCAAATTTTCTGTATAGGGTCAGATGGTAAACATTTCAGGCTTTGGAGACTACACATTCTCTGTTTTAGCTACTCATTTCTGCTAATGTGCAAGAGCAGTCATAGACAGTGAACAAATGAATGAGCATGCCTGTGTTCCAATAAAACTTTATTTCAAAATAAACAGGCAGTGGGCCAAATCTGATGCACAGGTCATAGTTTGCCAACTCCATTTCTAGGTTAAGGAAGGCTTTGCAGATGCTTGCACTACTATACTTGCTATCTTTTAAAAATAACAGTGAGGGCAGAGCACCTTAACCCTTGTAATCCAAGTTATTCTTCCCTAGGCCTCTTCTCCACTGCTTTAGTAAAGTTACAAAATTAACACATGTGTCACCATCTTTCTCTACTATTGTTTCTTAAAGGTGATTTGAACTTAAGACATTTCTTGACGGACATCAGAACAATCTTTTAGTGTTGGCAACAATCAGATAACTAAAAATCTTTGGAAAGTTATTACTGTCTTGGGCTAAAGCAGGTGTGTCAAACTCAATTAAAACATGGGCCATTTGGTGCAACAGGCAATATTCATGTGGGCCACATCACATTTACAAACGTCGCCGGAACTGAGTCAGTGCATTTATACATGCCCACAGGCCCCCAGGAAAGGCACTGGGCCACGTGTATACTCATCTTCCATAGTTAAAGAGTTAACGAGGGAATTGTGTGTACGGTATTGCCTCGATCTCTCCTAAGTGCTATTTTCTTCATAACAATTCTTTCTATTTTCATTTTATTTCAGAGCATTGTGGTCCACAAAAAATTACCTTAGGCCTCATGTAGCCTGTGGGACGCCAGTTTGACACCCCCGGGCTAAAGTATTGAGGTGGAGGTTGATAGTATTTTCAAATAGCCTCTCAGGGCTGAAGGTTCCATTTTCCAAGTAGAGTGACTGTACTTTGTCTTTTCTTTTTCTTTTTCTTTTTTTTTTCCTGTGCTCCTCTGGATCATACTGGGTTACTGTTAGCTGAGGTGCTGCGTCACCTTCTGTAAAGTTGCTTGATCTTTGATTTCCTGTGAAGCACAATGAATCTTACATTAGACTATTCTGTCAGGTGGTGCACCATCTGTTCCCAGGCCTGGAAAACAGAAGTAGCAGAGAGCAACTGCTACCCTAGTTTTCAGTAGAATATTCATATTCACACAGTGAGAAAGACATTTTGATTTTAGACAGGGTAAATTTTTATTTTTTTCATTATCACATGGTAAATTTGACATAAAACTTTTATTAGAATCATTTGGCACATTGGTACACTCCTGGAGTGGAATGGGTTTGAACCTATTTGCTTTTGTTGTTCTGGGATAATGTTAGATTTAAGTGGTTGGGAATGATTGTGTAATTGTACATAATAGCTGCGTAGCATGATGCTACCCAGAATACACAAGAGCAGCTGGCAAACCTGGATACTGAAGCTGATAGCAGGTAGCATAGAACAAATTGAAAGAATAGAGGTAACTGGAGAGCTCCTGGTTGCCAACTTCTGATAGTATTTAAAAGCTTGAACTATCCTTCTGTTAAGAAAATGAGAAACCCATTTACTACACAGCTTTAAATCCCTGAGCTAAATAATTATTTATAGATAAAACTCTTTTAACTATACATTGCTCTGGTAGTAATGTATTCAAATTAAAAGCAAATCGCTTTTATAATGTACCCATCAGTTAAAAGGCATAGTATATACTGAAGCTGCTAAGAAATGTGTCGGTAATACATTAAAGCCTCCCCCCCCCACACACACACAAACACACACCCATTAAGGTCACAGATGCCTTCAAAATGCTTTAAAGACTTTCCTAAGTAATACATAGATTGCAAAAAAATAAATGAATTATTTAGAAACAATTTATAAGAGTTCATTGATCCTCTTTTGTACATTTTACCAAGTATTTTTGAGAACTGGCACTCACTGGGAATCTAAAACAATGCTAAAAGAAAAAATCTTGCTAAAAGTAAGGAACCTATAAAAATAAACAAGTTAGAAATCTACTCAGGTTAACTCTCTAAACTGCTGGCCAATCCCCCTCAAAAGGTCGGAACCGCTGTAGAGTAAAAAGTTCTGTTTATTCAGTTGCTAGAGGTTCTTCCTGTTAGTATTGACCCTGGAATACTTGGTATTATAGTTTAATACAAAACTCAACAGGTTTGGTTGTTATTTGAAAGACTTTTGGGCTATGGCTTATCCACTTGCAGGAGATTATGATAGTGTGGATTCTGTTTTAGATATAGATAAATAGGTCATCAGAAAGTTTTGTAGATTTTCTTTGCTTCAAGAATATATATTTTGAGGCCAATTGGAATGTTTGAGGCAGTTTGAAGAGAATATGTAATGTCATATTTGGGAAAAGGGGTATGGAATGGTTAGTGCAGAACTGTTTCCTTTTTAAAACAATATTTTTTTAGCAGTACAAATCAGAGCCCTACAATATTTTTCTACCTTATTTATTCATAACTAGAATTAATGTAGAGGCAGTCCCAGCCCACGGGAAAAAAAAATCTGATAATGAGATCAGCTCTGCTCCTGGAGTCCCAAATGTATTCCTGATACATTTATAATCTTCTTTAAGAAACACAGAACAACAACGCACTGTTGCTATACACCGCATGTTATTTATTTTCAGAAGTAAAAGTTTAGTATGGAACCTTTTAAAATTTACTTTGCTTGCATTAAGAGTATTTTTAGACTTCCAATTCATGTTGCAATTTTACATGATTAAAAAAAATATCTGAGCACTTTCATTTCCACCTATTCACTAATATACGATCCTTCCAAGGGACTGTCTGAACTGAAGGTCTTTGACTTCTCTCTATGCAGCCTTTATGTCAAAATCTATGTGGTTCTTGGACCAGGGACTTTTTCACAACAGTAAAATAAAAATAGGCCTTCTAACCTTTGATCTGCACCCTGGTCTACACAGCTGCGTTTTTCATGAATCCAAGATCCACATTGCCAGTGGGGGCAGCCTGTCAGGCTATTCAAAGGCATTCCAGGAAACACACTGCAGATTTCTCTTTCTGATTTCTCTCCTGTTTCCAGTTACCTGACAGTAATGAAATTCAAGGGCTTCAACATGTACACCAAACTTACAATGGCTGTGTGCTTACATTCAAAAATGAAGACCTGAATCAATTATCTAAGCAAATCAAACAATGAGATTTAGAATTTATACCCAGGCAGTTCTCCATACTTATTTTTATTTTCCTTTTTGTATGTCGCTACTGGTTGTCCAAATTTCTTTCAATCTTAGTGCCACAATGCAGAGTGTATTATACAGTCCTAATTAGTACCATGCTGAGCTTATTGTCTAACTAGAACCTAACTAGCACCCACTGCTTCTTGCTCCATCTTGATGGTGATGAATTTGAATACCATTGAATTGTATGGTTGAATCATGTTCACTTTGGTAGTAGATAACCAGAATGTTTTCGCCTGTGTAAAATTATCTTTAATGTATTTTATATATTCTTTCAGGGACTCATTGCTCTTAAATTTGATTTATTTAATTTGGATAATTTCATAATTAGAACAACTAGACAAACCCTACATAGCTCTATGTTAGTCAGTAGCTTCAACTAATTCATGCTCTTTCTCTCTATATTTGCAACCCCATTCTTTACTACCTCTTGGTCCATTGAGATTCTATAGCCCACTATTTCAATAACTCTCTCACAAGTGATATAAACTCACTTGAACCTTTGCCTTTTTGTTACATCCAGCCAAATCATCAACTCTGGTTGAATTTAATTGACCTATCTATGCCAGTACCTGAGTAACATAGCTAAAGAAAATAATTCAATATAGCAGAATGGTATGGTATTGTTATACCTCATTATACTCTATGGCATGCATCCATTGATATGTTCTATCAGTTTAACGTGGTAATTATCTCTTGAATCAATTTATACTTATTCATGTGCACTATCACTATTGTAGTTTGAACTATCATTATTTCCTTATAGATTTTTACAATTATCACCTAACTATTATTCCAAGATCTACTCTTGACCATCTCTGATTCTTTTTCCCCCCCAAAGATCTTTTTAAAATGAATATCTCATTAAGTGCTTTCCTTGCTTTCAACACTTGAAAGCTGCTCTTATGATAAAACCCAACATTTAAAAAATGTCCTATATGATTCTGCACAATCTATTGTCTGTTTGACTCTGCATTAAATGGTACCTTCTTCTTGTGATACCTGGTAACCACTAACCTCTTTCATTACCTTGACTATTCTTAGTCCTTTTCTTTTCCAAGTTAAATACCATATATATAAAATCTTCTGACCTAAACTCTGATATAATTTAAAAAAAAAAAAAATATGTCCTCCTGAGACCCTCATTCTGTCTTATAGCCCTCACCCAATGACTGATCAGGATTATAAAAGGTATACCTCCTGGCCTCAATGTGATATCAACACAGTGGTAGAATTTATGCTCCAGAGATTCCTGGGGGCTCAAGCTCAAGCTAGTCTGTAGCTGAGACCACATTCTTGCTTAGCTTTCTTCTCTGCTACTGCTGTTTTGTCTACTCCAGTTTTCCTGAGAGCACTCTCTCATTAAGTCACTTAAACAAGAATCCTGATCTAGGGTACTCAACATAAGACAGTACTGTACACTTTCCCTTTATTATACTATCTAAACCTTTATTTTTGTATCTGTGTCTTTTATTATTGTTTGTCTTTGCCACTAGATCATACACTCTTGAGGGCAGGGTTTTATGTGTTTTGACCTTCATTTTATATACAGTATGCAAAAGAGAACCAGGCACATAGTCAATAGATGTTCAGTAAATAATTGTTCAATGAATGTTAAATGAATCTCAGTATTATTATCTTGCCTTAGTGAGGGGCCAGGTTTATTGTAGGCTTCTGACCAATTCTTGGCTACGATTAATACTTTTAGCCACAGGAACGCCCACCCCAAGAAAGATATACAAACTTTTTTATCTTTGTACCCTGCCCACCTGCATGGACATACTGAATCATGCGAATTTCTCTGATTTTGACTGACTAGCTCTTGCCTAACTGCATTATTATATATGGCTAATGCCCCTGTCTTGTGTAGTACAAGACATTTGTCCATTCTCATTGTCAATCAACAACCCAAACATGGTCTCCATACCTCAAAGTGTATGGAATGATATATATTCCTACAATTTGGAAAATGAAAGTAATATAAATCACCAGAAGCATGTTTATTTCTGTGAAAAGTTTATTTTGCCTGGGTTACTTCTTTGTTTCCTTTTATTTTCCACATCTGTTAACATTACCATTTCAAACTAAAATGAATTATGCATGTGACTATATCTGTCTATTAACCCATTTCCCATTTGCCCTTAGAATATTCACTGGCGGTGTTTGTGGCTACAGCATTTATCCCGAGATAACTCATGGATTACAGTACTAATTTTATCCCCAAAGTTTGCCATAAAATATCTTGCTTTTATTATTATTTTTCCATCACTCAAATATATTTATAGTCTTTGAAAACAAATGACATCATTCAATTTATAACATTCTGTTTTTAGAAGTGGTATTTGCATTTAAAAAATACAGTAATTCTAAATTGCTGAAAATGTCAAACCCTAGAAAATGTAGCATTCATAAATGTGAAAAATATATTAAATACTCTCATCATATACATTTCTTTTATATTAGAGTTAAAGACAAGTTCTGTTTAGTAATAACTGTAAGAGCAGTTTTTACATTTTATTTTCACATTGAAAATCAGTCAAATTTGCTTCAGCCTTGAAGAGTGTGTTTATGGAAAATAAAATGAACATGGCAACAAGTTGCACTCTTTTCAATTGGGAAATATCAAACTTTTCATGAAAATACTAAACAATCACAACCCAAGATCATTCTCTCTGAAATATTGATTGTAATAGTTTCCCAGATTTGACTTTTAACATTTGAAAACAAATGTGTTTTCCTTAAAATCTTATTCCTTGGATATAATTCAATTTAACTTATCATGTGTTTCTCTGTTTGTAAAAGTGAGACCAATTAATTAGCCCTTGGTTAATATAAACAAATACTTTTAAGTAAGGACTTTTTCTGAAATAATAAAAAACTGTGACAGGAGTATTATATGGTTTTTTCTTTTGAGTAAATTAGAGTTCACATGTCACTATTTATATTTCTACTGGTAAAGTTTCTTTTAACAGTATAAGTACTCACTAGATTGAAATATTGTTCTTCTATTGAGAGAATATTTATCAGAGGTAACAATCTGATGGTATATAGTGAGAAAATTTTATATAAGAAAATGTTTATAGAATTATATGAGAAATATCTTCTCTTAAACGTGTCTCTAATGTTGGTCACTGGTTAGCTTATATCACTGAAAAGAGAATTAAAGTTTCCAAAGGACAAGGGATCTTAGCAATAAAATGAAGCAAGTTTTAGATTCAGTTGGCATACGCATTAAACTCACCCAGTCTTCACCTCACTTAAATCCCTTTTTAATAATTATACATGGTTTGGGAAGAAAGATTTTATCCTCATTCATTGAAAAGAAAGAGAAACACAACTTAACTGAATCTGATTTTGAGAGGCTCCAAATTGCTGTTATCCTTTTGCTATGAGTACCACTGTGTGATAATTAATCGTTACTCTGCCCTCACTCACGTTGCGATCAATTAGCAACTAGTGGTGGAAGCTGTTGCTTTATTTTAGAAATAAGGATCTCATGAATGCTTGGATTTTAATTATTAAAAGGTGGTTAGAGCTGGCATAAAATTTCCACCTTCCTGGATAATTTTGAAGAACTTTTACAAAATTTAATTATATATCATTAAAAGAAAAAGAGTAAATAGAAGTAGTAAAGAAAATTAATGTTTCCTTTTCTTTAAAAACCTAAAATCTTCATTTGTTTTAGCTTCAACTTTGAACAATTCTTAACTAAAATGTGGTTGTGTGATCAAGTGAATGAAAATCTTTAAAATATCCTCTAAACTGTTTGATAGTTATAATAGGTATTTATTTTAGGCAAAATTAAGAATAATCAACAAAATTGATTTCTCCTACAGGGAGGAAAACATAGTAAACATTTAGTCATACCATTTTATATCTAAAACTGAGGCACAGAAAATGTCAACCCTAAGTTTTAATTAACATGATACCAAGAAAACAAGAAGCTCTATCGTAGAAAAGTTACAAAGCTTCTTCAGTACAAAGTGTGCTACTTGTGTTGTTATATATATATATAATAGTACTTTATTAGCAAAATCCTTACCTAAATAAAATGTTCACTTGTGCTGGTAAATATATAAACTCTTCATTTCCCTAGGAGCCAGTTAAACTATGGACTTGTCCCATTCAATCTTTGTAATTCAGTGTGCGTCTTTTTCATTTTGCAGTAAAATTTCATTTGTGTTGCTTTCAACATCATTCCTACTTTTTTTTGCATTAGTGTTTGTTATAAACAATTTTTATTTCATTAAGAAAATTAATAGTTGTAACAATCACAAGTTTTAAATTTAGAGGCACAGTCATGAAATGTAATTCTAAAAATAATTAAGCACAGCTAAATTAGAATAATAATAGAAATTTAATGAAAAAGTAGTAACAACGTTTTGAATCAAAGGCAGAATTACTTCAAATTAGAACTGATTTTACAAATAATTTTTACTAATTGACTTTTTTCTCTAAGAAATCAAAACAGTGTTCTTAAGTAAAATGTACTACTTAAATTTTTTTTGTTATACTCACGTGCTAATTTAATAATCCAAAGAATTTTTCCATTGCCATAAAAAATAAAGATTATTTTTACGTTGAATAGCACATTATAGAAAGTGAATTAACATTATGGGATATTTATTATGTAAGTTGATCCAAACTTTGAAATTTAGTTTTTTCAATGCTAAACAAAAACAAAAGAAAACAAAAACAAAAACAGACAAACAAACAAACAAAAAAGAAATATCTGTGTCAAATATGTAAATACATCTGGAAGAATTTCAGAACTATTTATAACATGCATGCCAACGTGTTCTGATATGAGACTTCCCCAGGGCATTACATTCATGGAACATCATTGATGGCTAATTTATCTTTCTAGCACTCCTGGGAATATCTAAAATATAAAAACATTTACCATAGAGTATCTTCATAGAACATTTTCCTTGCTTCCTTTTTCCCATGCCATTTCTTGGACTCCTGTATTTCCCCATGGTGTATCAGCAACAATGACTTGTTGGGTGGATTCGGGTAAAAAAGAATAGTTGTCTTTTGTACTTCCTGAAATACCTGAATTTTAAGACTGTTTGAATTAATGCCTCTGGGGCAGAAAATATGACTGAAATATATAACATTCTACTTTACTCTGATACTCTCAAATGTATTGAGTAAATGATGAATAGTCCAGAGCAGTCTCCATAGTTGAACATAATTGATTCTCCACATTATTTCATTCCCCAAGTGGGCATGGGGCTGCACAGGGCAGGAACCTGACTGGGGGCCTCCCACATTGGAGCTTGCCCTGGTGAGAACCAAACTGAGGGCACATCCCAGGTCAGCATATGGGTCCCCATGGGCAAGGGCTGGGGTTTGATCCTTGGACCCCAGGGCTGCAAGATGAGTGCTCAAACCACTGAACCATCCCAGCATCCCCATTGCTTCTTCATTTATACACTGAACTATTTTTGTGTTATTGCAACAAATTACTGAAGATAAAAATGATCATTTAGCAATTATGTTTACTTTTGGTTATAGCTTTATTTTTATATTGATCTGTCAAACAAAATGTTACGGCTTACAGTATTCAATTGATCAACAGATGCTTATTGATCACTGTGTATGTGCTATGTGATTAGAAAGACACAAAAATAAAGAAAACAGAATGCCTAATCACTGGTAACTTGTGATCCTGATCAGAAGACAAAACTAATGTAGATGAAGCAAAAACAGAACAATAATTTGATAATGGGGGAAATACATCTTGATTTAGTCAGAACAAGCTTCAAGTAAGATGAAAATTTGAGTCAGACCCTGTGAGTAAATTGCATTTCTGTAGGTGGACAGGAAAGAGAGAAACATTTCATGTGGGAGAGAGCAGGAGTATGGAGTTAAAGAGAATTGTGCATAAAGACAGATTAAATAGTAGGACGAACAGACAGCTACCCTGAATATCTATCTATATGTGGAGCTGAAACAACATGGATGAGTAAAAACACCAAACAAATATAGCATGTTAGAGAAAATTACACTTTCTAGAATTTCTTTTGGAGAGAGTGAATACTCTATGTTCTTGGAAGAATGTATTAATAAGAAATAAAGTCACTATGGATGATTAAATTTTTTTCTGTGGAGAAGAGTTTTGGTAAACATCAGGGTTTCAATGTGGGAGTTAGGGTTGTAAGTTTGAGACAGAGCTAAGTTGCTCGGGGCAATAGAGGAGAACCCTTTTCCTACCTTCTCTCAAATTGCATCCAACTTCTGCTCTAAAAATCAAACTTGCCCAACCCTTGACCCGGGCTGCATGCAGCCCAGGACTGCTTTAAATATGGCCAACACAAATTTGTAAAATTTCTTAAAACATTATGAACTCTTTTTTTTTTTGTGATTGTTTTTTAGCTCATCAGCTATCCTTAGTGTTAGTGTATTTTCTGTGTGGCTCAAGACAAGTCTTCTTCCAATGTGGCCCAGAGAAGCCAAAAGATTGGACACCCCTTCTCTAAATGAAAGCCAAATCCTATTATTTTAAAGGTTAGTAAATTGTTACCATGATTGGGATAACCACAATATCCCTGTCCATGTTTTGCTCTTTGTGTCATTATAGATGGAAGTGGAAAGTCTCCATTGTAGCAGACCAAGGCAAGTAAGGGAGAATGAGTGTGTACCATAGAAGAACTTAACAGCCAGGCAAGATGAGTTGATGGGCTATGTTGTAATAAGTGGTGATGGTAAGCACTCGAGAAAGACAGAACAGTGGTTTGGAAAGAACTTGGGGGGAGGGTTTGCCATGAGAGAGGAAATTGGAGCTGAAACAATACATATGAGGAGAAACACCATAGTTATCACAAGATTGGGTATAAATTATGTAAGTAATTTAGGTGTAAGGTGATAAATACTTTGATAATAATGACTATCAGAGTAAAATGGAAGTGATACATGTAAAAAAAAGTGAAAACATAATAGGCTTAAAGGCAAGCTTGCCTGTAACAGAGTAAAGAATTGAAGAATTGAAGATGGTTTTCCTGATTTTGGGTTAAGAAAATTCACAGGAATGAAACAGTTTGAAAAAGAGGCAGTTTGGTGACAAGATAATATTAGACAATAAATAAATGGAATTTAAGATTGAAAAAAAATTCCATGTGCCATTGTTTTTAGTCTAGTGCCAGTTAATTTGTTGTGGTTCAATGTAAATAGTAAGTCTACAGTAAGCATTAGAAATGGTTAGTCTATTTTTCTGCCTTTGATTTTTTTAATTGTCTGTTACATGTATTGACATAAACACTACCTTATTTTTTGTTTGTAATTTCATGATTTGCTCATTCCTTTGTTTTCAATTTGTCTTTGAAATTTTGTTTTATGTGTATCACACATGGCATGTATCTAGAGTTCCCTATTTTATTTAATCTGATAAAATTTTCTTCTGTATAAATTCAATTATTTACATGTATTATTTTTAATAATATTTTCAATGTTTTCATCATATTTTAATTATTGGGTACATTTTGTTTTCTGTTTTGCCCAGTTCCAAATTTTTCCTATGTTGATTTTAAGTTTTTTTCTTTCTCTTTTGCTCCCTAATTTAAATTAGAAATATTATTGTATTTCTTATTCTATTACTGATTATATTCCTGTTGTAACCAACTATATAACATATATCTATCATCAGGGAAATGCTGAATAATTACTAAACCTGCAAAAAACATTTCACTATACTGATTTACCAAACTCTCTGCTAAGGAAGATGTTTGTAATTCATTCATTTACTTCCCCAGCTCCAGAGTTTTAGTAGTTTGAAATTTTTATTTGTGAATTTAGTAATTCTGTATTGAGAATCATTACTTACTACTTTTATTATAATTTTTAGTCATATAAGTTTGACTATATATATACATACATATATATTAAAAATCACTGTCACTGAATTTTGTTTACTCGTATTTTGTTAATTATCTCCTCAATAAATTATCACTTTGTAGGGGAATGCGTAGTGCTTTCTTCAGAGTACATATATGTATAACTAGATGAGTATAGAAGGTATATGCATTGTTTCCTGCCTATCAGAAAATGTTTTCTATCAGAAAATGGTTGGTTTTTTTTGTTGTTTTTTTTTTTTGCTTTTTGCTTTCACGATAGCTGCACAAGATGTACTGGGTAAAAATAACTGTTGTAAATAGTGCTGGTGAGATATGGATGGAGGGTAAATGTTCTGAGTCTAGTGGTATGATTATGTGTCATTCTTTTATTTTTTAAAGGTTTATTTTACTTGAGAGAAGGTGCGAGGAAGTGGGAGGGGGCAAAGCAGTCTCCATAGTTGTACATCATTAGTTGTGATGTGGTTTCATTCCACACAGGTGGATGTGGGGCCACTTGGGGTGGGAACAGAACCGGAAGGGCCTTTCTGATGTGAGGCAGGACTTTTGCCCCTGAGCCACCCTGGTGGTTACCAGTTATGCTGCAGTTCAAAGTAGGTTTGCTCCCACCGGGGCTGGGAACTGAATCCCAGACCTTGTGATTGCAAGGCAAGTGCTCAACTGCTGAGCTATCCCAGCATCCCCAGGTGTCATTCTTTTTTTCTTAAAAAAAAAAAATTCTTTTCATGAGCTCATGCCCCTCAGCTATGAACTTAATCAGAGCTTTTCTTTCTTTCTCCCTTTAGGTGGTACAGGATGGCTGGAGTGGGATGGATTTGGATATTTCCCTTTCTCCTGCCTGGAAGGCTGAAGGATGCTGGTGTTGGATATTCCCTTCCTCCAGGTCAGGTAGGCTCTGATTATACCCTAGCAAGTTAGACTCTGGTTAACTAGTTTCCTTAGAGTACAGGCCTTGTTAATAAGAACAGCGTGTTCTGGCCTATTTGAAAGCGGTTCCTTTCCCCCTTCACCTGCCAGACACTTGAGGAGAATTTTTGCCCCTCTCTATTGTGGTAACATGGGCTACTAGAGGTGAGTTACACAATATTGCTGAGCCCCGCTATGAATGTGTCCCCCTGGACTTTTTAATTTTTATATTTGTTTACACTTAGTCTGCAGCAATTTGTCTGTTACATCTGAGCTTCCCCCACTTTCCACCAACCTGCACTGGTTCTCAGGGTGGTTTCTGATGGTGAGTCTCCACTCCAGGAATACATGATGCCTTGTATTTACTTTCAGATAAGAATGATATCTTTGTTAATAGAATTTTGAAATCATAGATGCATATATTTTTCTGTCTAGAGTGGAATATTAGAAATCTGTTTCTAGTCTGATTCTCCTGTCTTTGTTTTTGTCTATTCTTCCTGTCTAAAGTTTGTAAAATCTTGTTTTTATCCTTGGAGTACAGTTATTTTATGAGTTGTACCTTGAGGTATCTTTTTTTATTTAGCATCACTGAGATTTGGTGATTTTCTAACTGAAAATTTTAGTTGTTAGCTAAACTGAGGTCTTTTATATTGTCCTTGCATTAAATATTATTTTAGGTATATAGATACATAGAAAATGTATAACATAAACATTAGTGAACACATTACTGAAATTATAATTCTCTCTTATTTTTCTCCCCCCACCCACCCCCCCTTTTTTTGGTTTGTTTTGCAAATAAAACATTAGACATTCAGTAGTGAATCTCTGAGGTTATCTGGTCATATTTTCTTCTTTCCTTTTCTAGAAGTAACCATAATCCTCAATTTGTGGTTTGTTATCCCTGTGTAGATTTTGCCTTTCTATATGTAAATTCATAACTATATTATTTTATGGTTTATAAAATTATGCACCTAGCATTTACAATCCAGGTACTTGCTGTTTCTCATATAAAATTAGGTTTTTGAGATTTATCCATATTGATCATGTATTTCTATTTAATTGATTTTAATTCAGTATTCAACTACATGAATGAACAATAATTAAAAATTTTTTTCTGTAATTCTGATGCATATTTCTGTACATGTCACTTTATATACATGTGCTAGAGTTTTTCTTAGGTGAGTGTTGATATGTTGCTTTTTCATATTCTTTGACTATTTTTTATTGACCAATTTAACTTTTTGGTATAATCAGTGCCTTTATGGTTTCTGTATTGGTGGTTTATAATTTTTTTATTGCCTGCCCGTAGGTAAAGTAACCTCAGCACAGCACAGACAGATTTTGGGACTGCTCCATTTGTGGCAATCCTGGAGAAATTTCTGCAGGGGGGTCAGGCAGGAACAACTGAGTATTCTGAGGAATAGGGAGCTACTCCCCTTGGTTTAGGTTTTGGACCAAGCAGAAGAGAAATGGCTCCTCTTGACCAATGGGCCACAGATGACTCAGTTTAGAAGTATGTCTTCTTCTAATTTTTTTTTATATAGGTAAATAGATCACCCTCAGAAGAGAGCAAAAAGTAGATACTTCCTAAAACAGAGTCTACCAGTGTCTGCCGCAAAACCTCTTAGTTATGTTGATACATTGATTCTCTTCCAGGTATCACCAACAGTGAAATACCTAACTGTGCTTTTACCATTCAAGTTAATTTATTTGTTAAGCATCTTAGCAAGGGCAGAATAAGGGGGCCAAGAAAATAAGTTCAGGTAGACATTTTCCCAGAACCTTCTTTTTATTCCAGATACTGAATTTTAGCTTCTTAAGAAGTAAGTATGTATTAAAGATGCTGCTTAGAAATATATTATCTCATTATCTTCAAGCTCATTATCTATCCTTCCTGACTTCTTAGGTTTTCCAGTTTGCAATAATGAAATGGAAATTTATCCAAACTAGCCATCTTTGTTTTTTCTTTGTTTTTTCCCCCCATTAGTAGGTTTTAATCTTAATAGGGTTGCCACACTTGACACAATTGTGCTCCTCATTTACCTGTGGAATCCTGTTATCTCTAGTGATATTTTATCCCATTGCCCTGGAGATTCAAAATGATACACTATAAAGAGATATTTCTTGAAGTGAGGAAACAAGTGTAGGATAGATTGGGCTCTATAGTTCAGTACCTCTCCAGTTATATTGTACATATGAATCACTAGAAGTATTGCTCAAAATACCCAGATTTGTAGTTATCACTACTAGAGAGTCTGATTTATTTTTGAAGGTTAAAAAATTTACAATTTTTAATGAAAATCCCAAAATTTTTATTGTACATGATTTGTAGACTAAAGGTTGAGAATCACTGTTTTATGTGGTAGCGTTGAGCTTTATTTGAGGAGTTCAAAAGATTTCCTAAAAGAAAAATAAACATCTGAGTGATGAAAAAGGCCATGCAGATGCAAAAGTTCTCTATTAAATTTTTATATAGGGCACTCTTAAACTTTCAAATCAATGTACATATGTATACAATCTATTCTGAAGCTACTCACATTAGTATAAAATAGATTTCTATTTCTCCAATAAGAACTTACTGTAACCTTGGTGCCCTTAAGCGTATGGTCTCTATTATTCACTTGTGCACTTACTCATTGGTGGCCTCAGAACTGTCTTTGAATTGCTCTGTGATAACAGAATGAGAGACACTGCATTGCTAATGGACATTTCTCAGGTCTATTATTTCCCAACCAAATTAGAAACTTTGAATTGTTTGTTGTTGCTGTTGGTGTTTTGTTTGTTTGTTTGTTTGTTTTTACAAAGCCTTACTCCCTTAAGAGTTCTCAAGGGGAAAAGTGGGATCCCTGGCCACAAGTTTGGCAAACATTGTATTCTATTTCTTTCCTATAGAACCACAATGCATATTACCATATACAAGGCTCTGAGAAGTCCTGCAGTAGAATATATGATTCTTGATATTAATGTTGGTAGTGAACATCATACTTTGGTTCTAACCTATTGATTTAGAAAAAATTTAGAAAACATTTTATTTAATGAGACTTTTAATTAAAATGAGTTTTGGTGATGACAAAAAGAATGTAAATTCTGTTGGTTCAGATTTTCTCTAATTCTTCTTTGTCCCTCAGATTTCACCTCTGTATTTAGTACATAGTAATTAAGTAAAAGCTTATTTGTTGAATGAATAAATATATTATATTTTTTGGTAGATGTACTATTACATTGAAAAGACTATAAACTTCATAGGTGACAGAAAGAAAACAGCAGTATTTATCTCTGTGACATAAGGTCATCAGTGTTTGCTTGAATACTTCTGTGGGTGGCAGTTGTGCAATTTTAAAAATGTCTTTTGCCACTAAGGAAAATTATCTTTAGAATACAACACAGTAAAGATTTTATGCAAAAAAAAAAAAGTTCCATACCTATTCATCGTTGGGGTTGTTGCCACTGGGAAAATATTAGCAACCTGGTGTTAAAGACTGAAATCTTGCCATTATCCAAGAGTAGGGTAATTCTGAACTATAGAATTGATGTGTGAACATGACATTGTCCCATGTTCAAGTTCTCAAATGGATTAATAAACAGTCACTTTGTAGACCCTTAGAAAATAATGCGCTTATCACAGGATAAATTTTTATAAACTAATGTCAAACCAGTCATTTCCTTTTTTAGGCAATGCGTATTAGACTGAAAAGTATGAGGAATGCTTCACTATAAGCATATTATAGCTTGATTTTGGAAAGAAAGAGGCATTTGACATTCCCATATTTATATTTAAAGGCAAGACAAAAAGCCTAATTATGGGAAGATTGGAACTTGTTAGCAGTATTGCAGAGATATATTAATCAAACAGAGCATTGGAAGTCAAGTTTCTAAAATATATCATTTTAAATAACCCCATAGTTACGTACTGTTTCTACAATCTCCTCCATCTCTGCCTCCTCTTTGTCTATCTCCCCTTTCATTCTCTCTTCCAACTCCTTCTGATCTTTCTACTTATACTCCCATATAATTCTGTTTGGAATTACTTTTCTTCAAATCTTTTCAACTAGCTCACCTTTGTTAAACATGGAATGAAAAGGATAAGATTCACACTTTGACATATTGGAAATTAGAGCCTTTCAAAGGCATTATAAGACATGTTCTGTAATTTTGGAAAAATAGAGTTTAACAGTTTATTCAATTACTATTAATATTAAATTAGCCAAAAAAGTAAGACATTTTTGGACTTTAAGATAATTGACCATTAAATAATTTGAGCTAGAATAAATATATAAAGTTGTATTGTATATCAATGTTTACAAATATGTTTGCACACAGAATTCTATGCCCTTGCCTTCTATGAGCAGAGATAATTACACATATGTGAGTTCTAGTTGAAGCAAGCTTAATCTACCAGAAAGTTGGAGATCGCTGGTGTGGGAATTCTATTCTGATACTATTAATTCATTTGACTTGAACTTCCACTTTTAATCTTTCGTGTTTTTTACCGTAAACTTTAAAAAATATTTTAATTTCTTGTTCTTTTATGAAAGATACTTTGTATCATCACTTTAGGAAGGTAGCTAATAATCCTTATAACTAAAATCAAAGAAGACACTTAATTAATCTTTCCTTTTTCTGTCAGTTCTCAGGAAACATTTGACCTTGGTCCGTGATACCCTAGGCAGAATTGTGTAGCTTCTATTAGTTTGCACCACAGTCCACCTAACCTTATCTTCGGTCCCCAATAGTTCTTGCCTACCTTGAGGCAGCAGAACACACTGGATAGAACTCATACTGGAGTCCAACAGATCTAGAGTCATGCCTCTCCTATGTTACTTTCTATTTATTTGATTTGAGGTAAGTAATTTACTCTTTGTTTCTCAGTTGTTGTTGTTGTTTTTTTTTGTTTTTGTTTTTTTATTTGTAAGTACCAAACACACTACTCAGAATCAGCCTAGCCCTCTTCCTATGCTTCAGGACTCAAGTATTTATTTCCAAGCTACTTAGGATATTGGAGCTGATGATGCATAGCTGAGATCTTTCTGGAAATTAATTTCCCTCTATCCCCAACCCAAGGCCTCAACGCTTCCCAGGGATAGCCCCCACCAGTGACTGGTTACTGAGGAGGCATGAACACTGCTCATTTACCCCAATTTGTACAAAACTGCAGGGACATCCCAGCTTCAGAGCTCTCTGGGGAGATGAACGACACCTTTACTGAGGCTGCACCACAGTCCAACTACTGCCTTTGCCCAATCTCTCTTGTTCCTCTTTCCTTATAGATGTCAATCCTGAGGCACACTTTCCAACAAACCTCCTGCATTCTAATCTCTGTCTTGGAGTCTAATTACCATGGAACTGATTGGGGCAGTACATACCTCATAGGGATAGTTTTGAGGCCTAAATTAGATAATTTAATATATGTTGACTATTTACTCATTTCAATAAAGCTGTACTGAACCATATGTCATGACCAAATACTTTAACAGTTGGAATGAGACATTAAATCCTGGGACCCGACTGGAGAGTTTTGAAATCTGCCTCTACCACTTATTGCCCATGAACCAAGTTTCTTAATTGTTCTGTGTCTCAAGGTTTTTTATTTGGAAATGAGTAAAGATGATCTTACAACATGAGATAATTCTGTGGAATAAATGAGATGAATGCTTATAAAATCTTGATGGTAGTGCTTGGATCATAGTTCAAGAATGCTATTATTATGATTAAAACTTATATGAGTATTATTCTCTATTTAAATGTCTGCAGTATAGCACTGTGATAAAATATCTTTATTATAACACTGCTTCAGGACATCTACAATTTGAGGCCAATATTAACACCAGAAACTCTTGTAGATATATTATCACAAATTTAAAATAAAATTTCACAAGGATAGATGTGACTAATCAGGAAAAAACTGAGAATTTGAGATAAACGTAATAAATTATAGAGATATTACTTAATCCACCAACTTGTAAAACTTTTTTAAACATTCACTTTATAAATTTAAACAAGTAATATTACCTTGTTATTTATTCTAGGTACACTTTATTAAATATTTCTTTATTTTTTCAATTATAGTTGACATAAATTTCTATTAGTTTTAGGTGACAACATAATGATTAGAAATTTATGTAACTTTTGAAGTGATTACCCCAATAAATCTATTACTCATCTGACAGCATACATAATTATTACAATATTATTGACTATATTTCCCATGCTATACTTCACAGCCTCATGGCTATTTTATAACTACCGATTTGTGCTTCTTAATTCCCCTTTTTTCACCCATTCCCCAACCCCCACCTATATAACAACTATCTAAATGTTCATGTATCTATGAGTTTGTGTCTTTTGTGTTTATTTTGTTCTTTATATTCCACATATAAGCAAATCACATTTCATCTGTCTTTTTCTGTCTGATATACTCCACTTAGTAAAATACCCTCCAAGATCCATCCATGTTGCCACAGATGGCAAGAACCTATTCCCTTTCATGACCAAGCAATACTCCATTGTATATATATATACCACTTCCTCTTTAGGCCAGTCATCCATAGATGAACACCTAGGTTGCCTCTACACCTTGACCATTGTAAACAATGTTTCAATGAACAAATGGATGCACATGTCCCCTCAAAGTAGCATTTTGGGTTCCCTTGAATAAATACTCATAAGTA
>PVKE010008080.1:0-48716 GCA_004027555.1 Craseonycteris thonglongyai
AGAGAGAGATAGATAGATACTTTATGCATACAGTTGGCTTTAAGTTATCCAGTACCATTGGAGAATAGAAGGTGCCAGATAAATGTAACTAGACCCTTTGTCAACAGGAACTCAAGCAACCGGCACTCTCAAGCAACCAACACATTCTCAAGCAATCAGGTAAGAGAGATTTCCAGTTGCTAGAGTTTGGTTAACAGAGACATCACACACACACACACACACACACACACACACACACACACACATCACACATATACATGGAAGTTAAGCAATTTTGTCAAGGTCTCAAATGCAACATAAATAGAGCCACGTTTTCAACTCAAGGAATGATGACTCAAGACACAATGCTCTTGACTAAAACACAACACTGCCTCTTAGTCCAGATTAAAATATTTCTTAAACCACGATATTCATAAAACCATGAGTCAACAACAGTCCTTTCATTTGTTACTTACCAACAAGATAATTAAAATTAAATGTTATCTGGGAATAAGTGGGCTGATGGCTGTGGGGAAATAAGAAGCAGGCCGAATATATATTCTTTTTACAGATGGATTTCAAATACTAGCATGTATAAATTTTAATACAAAATGTTCTTTCATCTGATCATCATTCTTGACCCCTAATAATTTTCCATCAGTTATTATGAATTTTCCCAAGAGTGTAGTATTGTCCATTTCACTTCTCTTCACAGTGCTACTTTATCTGAGCAGGAGAGGATGGCAGGGCCTCTGACAGCTATAAGCCTTTACTAAAAACATTTTGAGAGATTCAGGAAAAATATTTCCATTTTCGACACTAACTTACCATGGGAAACTGGGCAAAACCCATCTGTATCTAGGGCCTCAGCTTTTTAAAATGTAAAATTTTACCACGTGGACCAATGATATTTTTCAGCTTTAGATCTACGATTTATAATATGTTTAAAACCCTACATTAGCACTTCTTCATACTAAGCAAAAGAGATCACTATTTTTGACATGGTATATAAAGCCCTGAAATATAATGCAGGCCATTTCCAGTCTATGTTCTGCTATCTAGTTTTATAACCATTTGTTCATTTCTTTAAAAGTGTGAGCTTCTCCTAGCCTGGGAGTCTTGCACATGCAGTTCCCTCTGTCTGGAGAGCCCTGCTCTCCTCCCTTCCCAATCATGCTCAGAAAATTCCTGTGTATTCTTTAGTGCTCTGTTCAACAGTCTTGAAGAAACCTTTTCTGACTCATTGTTACATCTCTCACAGCACACTGTACTTCTATTTTATTACAATTAAAGCAATTATAACTACTTAATTGGCAATTAGGAGTTTAAGTCTGTGTCTTGAAGCAAAGTGTAACAAATCTCCTTAGTTTACTCCTGTATCTCCAGTGTTTAGTACTGTTCACATGTATTAAGACATTCAGAAATATTTATTACAAAACTGAATAAATACAAAATAAACTAATTAATAAAAAAATAAATTGCCTCGGGTTCTTTATATGAACAATGAGTCTTACGAAAGCAGTATTCCTTCTCTTAAATATCTTTTCTTCATTTAATATTAAATAGAAGTAGCCATCAAGAGTGTTGAATTCATATCCATATCATTTGTAAGAAATACCTTTAGCAGAAATATTAAATACCTCCCATAACTGGTAAAAGCGCCAAAAATCTCCCACGCTTTGTAACAAAGGTAAAGCAATGTCACTTCTCAAAGAAGCACCTTATTTACCAAATCAAGTGGATGCTGAGACAGCTTTAAAATTTACCTCCTCACAAAAATTTTTATCATAGCGATAAGGAAAATAACAAATCCCTAAATTAAGTATCTGTTTATTACAAAAAAAGAAAAGAAAGTGAGACTACAAATAGTGCATAAGTTAATGTCAGAAGAAATAAATATATTTCTTATCCCTATGTAAAGCAGAGCTGAATGCTATATATTCCATCCTTATACATGATAGAACTAGTAGTGCTTCCCTAATTTGCACTTGTATGTAAAAATCCACAGGACTATTTCTCATTCTGATGTCTATGTTTGCAGTTTGCCAATGTGCAAATTAAATTTCTAGTTCACGGAATGTCTTCCTCCTCAAACCCACATATATATTGTTTTCCTTTTTATTACTAGTTAAATATGCATAATGTGTGACTTTTGTTCCCTAGTTCAGTATCACATCTACACAGGAGGCTTAACCCAGGGAACCAGGCAGTGTGTGAGTAACTAACTCATCAGCATTGGTCACGGGAGAGGCTGGTGGCAGCCAGCCTACCACACTAGCTCACATTGTGAAGCTTTCACAACAGTGAGAACCTCTCAACCTTGTCTGATCTGAGTGTTCCCTAATAAGTATCAAGAAAAAGGGCACCTTTTCTGTTAACAGCTGTTGAGCAAGGGGACACTTTTATTTTCAGACTTTGTCCTTGTTTTCTTCAACTTCGTGTTACACCCTTTTGACTGTGGCATACTTTTACATACGAGGCAAAATGAGCTGTTTATTTTTAGCAGTAAGAGTACTGTAACCTAGCACTCTTCTCTCTTGCTCTCTTTCCTTTTTAATGCAAGATGGGAATCTTTAGCTGGCTTCCCACTGGACGACATCAAGTCATATTTCTAACAGGAACCATTCTCACCAATAAAACACAATGCTAATCAGGAATGTTCAAAATATGAGGGAGAAACAGAACATGTAATGCTAAAGACAATATTTAAAGTGAACACTCAGGCACTGACCAGGCTGCTGCCATCTAAAAGCAAAGAAGATGGCCAAGGGCACACTATCAATGTTTGATCTGAACTTTTGCTGTTTCAACAAACAGCAGAAATTCTATGTGGAGAACTTCCTCTTTACAGCTTTCATAATTGAACAGTCAACCCATGTCGAACATTCCAAGCAGAGATCTGTCTGTAGTTTTCATATTCAGTCTATACACTCTTTCTATTGAAACAGAAATGTTCCCAGTGCTCTTGGTGCTCAGAGTTTATGGGAGAGAATACATTTCACTCAAACAGGACACTTCCTAACTGATTAAAAAAATGTATTATGACACTGATTAATAGTTTTAACATAACAGCATATACGATTCAGCCTTATCTATGACTTCTTTCAATAATACTAAAAAAAATGCACTAGGTATGAGCAAGAATGGATATTTGTTCAAAAACACACAGACAAAAAATTTCATGTCATTTATCTGTTTCATCAGAGTCATATGTAAAAGTGGGTAAAAAGGAGCACAGGAATAGCCACCATTGCTTTTGTATCACAAAAACATTCTTTTGAAAAAATTGATTCACTGAAAGATTACATCCTCATTATCTTTATTTTTCAAAATAAGCTCTCATTTGGTAGTCGTTGAAACACAATACTACTGCTAACTTTGTCTGCCTGTTGATTAAAGGGTCATGTGGATTTTAATTTACTGAGACTCTACTGGTTTTTAATCTTTTTCAAAAATAACCAAGTTAACACTTTTCCAGTGTGCCTTTGATGTCAAAATATTTTTTTAAATACCTGCAATCTTACATTTCTACCTACAAGTGCACCTTTTATTTAATAACTATTTATGATATGTACTATAAGAATATAGCTTGTTTTACAGACAATATAGCACAATGTAGTATTTGGGGGATTTGAACTAGAATTTTAAAGTATTAATTCATTAATGGTTCAGCCTTGAAAGAATAACCATCACATGTGCTTTCCTCCAGCTCATCAAAATTGATGCTTACGTGGAGATTCATAGTATTTTAACTAATTAAAACTGTGTATGCATTTGGTAAAGGATTTAAAAGGAGATGATAGAGAAGACAAAAATAAGATTAGCACAGATTTATAAATATTATTATTATTTCAGAATTGACTGATCTTTGAAGATCACAAAGGTCAAAACAATCCTTCTTTGAAGAAGGCCATGAAAGATTAAAATACCAGATAAACTGAAAATAAAAATAGAAAACTAAACACTCTGAATTCTATTTTCTATATGCTATATTTTTGTATGGTTGAGGCTAATAGTTTGTTTTGGCTGAAGAAATGGCTTTGTTATAGGTAATAGTATTTCCTTTTGTAGTATTATACAATTAATCCTTACAAGGTTTTATCTAGGTCTGTAAAGATATTATTTATGTAATGCTGAAATATAATAGTCAAGTTATTTAAAGCATCCCTGCCTTGTGTGTGTGTGTATGTGCCAGGGTGTGTCTATGTATACACAAACTTCCAAAAGTAAAGGGGAACTTATATATTAGATATTAGTAAGGAACAGGTTTCCAGTGGGGCTACAGGATGGTAAGTCATACTACTTTTATAAATCAAGTTATATTTATTATAAAAATGCTGAAATGACATTTATGGGTTTTACAGAGAATTGTTTTAAAATAAAGGCCTTCCTCAATTGACATGATTCACTTATATATTTATCTACTGATCAAAATAGTTATTAATTATCTCCAGTGAGCAAGTATTGGGCATACATACCAAATTTCTAGATATCACTTTTGCTGCAAACATTCCTCAATATTGTACTGCTTTGATGATTAATATTATAACCAAGAACATCAGTAAATGCTACAGAAAGAAAATGTAACAAAAGTTTCCATTTTGAATACTGATGTTTCCGTTTTGAATATTGATGTTCTCTCTGAATTGTGTTTTAAATTATCTGCCTTTCATCTTAGCACGTGCTAATTCCTGATTGTCTCCATTCATAAAATTGTGTCTGTACTTCTTGATGTGTATATGTTGGGGGATGGTCAGTCTATTTGTCGATTCTGTAACAGTATAAAAATGAAGGGGGAAAAAAAACACACACATAAAACCAAGGGACCATACGTAGCCTCTCACAGAACTGGCTCAGTCCTGAAATTACAAATTCAACCCTGACTGGAGTAGGTAACAGACAGGATAGACATAGAAACAAGAGGCAATCTACCTCGGAGAACAAGCAATAGGAGATTAATGGTGTCCGGATAAGTAATAATCTCACAACAGGAGTATGTGGACAAAGTGGGGAGAGAGAGGAGCCAGAGTCTGGAAATCTCTTCACTAATTCACAATGGATAGGAGCAAACACATCTAGAAGAATTCACGTTACTCATGAAATTCTGAAGAGGTGCTATAGTGGATTAAATTGCGTATCCCGAAAACAACTCCTCATGTCCTAACTCCCATCAGTCCTGAACGTGCCCATAGTTAGAATCAGGGTCTTTGCAGATATAACCAAGTTAATGTGTGATCATACTGGATCAAGATGGGCTCTAAAACTGATGACTGGTTTACTTGTAAGAGGATGAGGAGACAGAGACACACATAAAAGAGAAGGTCTGAAGTCAGAGGCAGAGATTGGAGTAATACATCTATTACATAAATCATGGATGTCAGAGATTGCCAGAAGCAATCTGAAGCTAGCAAGAAGCAGAAGATTTTTTCTTAGAGCCTTCAGAGGTAACTGTGATATTACCAATATCTTGATTTTGAACTTCTAGCCTCAATAGTGATGACAGAATATTTTTTTTTGTTTTAAGCTACTCAGTTTGTTGTACTATGTTATGGCAGTCTAAGAAACAAACATAGGTGGATTTTCTGTAATAATACTTAACTATACAAATAAAGTTAATAGGTTGTCCAAGAGATATTATTGAACATTTCTCTTCTTTTGAATATATATGCAAAACTAAAATGGGTCTTGAGTAAGAGTTATCTCTCACCTAATTCATTCTAGCTTTAATCATATGGATTATACTTTTATATCAGTAAAAAAATACTGTACAATTATGATTTTTATTCAAACAAAAATATTCTATAATTAATATTATTTTAATTTTATTTTTATTATTTTCTTTTTTATTAATTGTTACATTTATTGGGGTGACATTGGTGGGTAAAAATTACATAGGTTCCAGGTGTACAACTATACATTACATTGTCCATGTACTGCCTGTGTGCTCACTACACAGAGTCAGTTCTCTTTCCATCACCATATAGTTGATGCCCTCTCCCTCTTCCCCTAGCCCCAGAGTCCTTATCCACTGGTAATTACTAAAGTATTGACTGTGTTCATGAGTTTTAGTTTCTTCCTTACTTTCAGTTTTATATTCCACATATAAGTGAAGTCACATGGTTGTTGATTTTTTTCAATATGACTTATTTTGCTCAAATGATTATCTCAATGGCCAACAGATATATGAAAAATATGCTCAACTTCACTAGCTGTCAGGGAAATGCAAATTAAAAGCACAATGAGATACCACAACACACCTGTTAGAATGGCTATAATTCAGAAGACAACGATTAACAAGTGCTGGAAAAGCTGTGGAGAAAAAGGAACCCTCATACACTGCTGGTGGCAATAGAAATTGGTACAAACACTATGAAAGACAGTATGGAGATTTCTCCATAAATTAAGAATAGAATTGTCATATGACCCAGCAATCCCTCTTCTGGGTATCTATCCATAAAACTTGAAATCTTTAGTCCACAAAGATATATGTATCCCAATGGTACATTGAGTGGTACTGTTCACAGTGATTAAGTAATGGAACCAACCAAAGTGTCCTTTGATAGATGACTGAATAAAGAAGCTGTGGCACATTTATACAATGAACTATTACTCAGCGATAAGAAAAGATGAGATACTGCTATTTGCAACAACATGGATGAACCTTGAGATCATCAAGTTATATATATATATATTTTTTTTTAAGATTTATTTTTATTGTTTTTGACAGAGAGAGAGAGATACAGAGACAGAGATAGAGAGAAGGGGGAGGGCCCAGAACAGTCTCCATAGTTGCACATCATTGGTTTTTCCACATAGTTTCATTCCACAGGTGGGCGTGGAGCTGCACAGGGCAGGAACTGGGCCGGGGTCTCGCCCTGGTGAGAACTGAACTGGGTGAACTCCCCAGTTCAGCATATGGGTCCTCACAGGCCGAGGCCGGGATTCGATCCTCGGTCCCTGGGGCTGCAAAGTGAGCGCTTAACCCACTGAGCCATCCCGGCTTCCCCATCAAGTTATATTTAATTTAAAGATCTTAATTACAACATTCAATTAATACTATTAAATATATTCAGTATATTTAATGCAAATTTATAGAAATTAATATAACTTCCTCTTGTAATTTAAAATGTTAAAGTTCTATTTCTGTTAGGATAAACAGTAACCGTAATATCTCCTCTACTAAATCACAAGTATAAAGAGGAAAAAAATAAGGTTCTGCTGTTTTATCCAAATACAAAAATATCTTGCTGTATTTCTCCACATAGAATTCTGGTACATAAGTCTTCAAGTATAAAGAGGTGTGGAAATGTAAGCCATCACCAAATGTGCCTGGGTGAGAATTAGAATTCCAAAACATCAGATGAAGTTGTATGCAAGGTTAGAAAAAAAAAATTTAAGTGAAAATATTTCAAAATTCAGTATAAATGAGTTCAGAATTATCCACTGTACTAATTCCCTTTATAATCCTTCTTAATAAGGAGTTGATGAAACTTAATGAAATTTTATTGTTTTTTTAAATTTTTTTATTATTATTTTTTTTAATTTATTGTTAAATTTGATGAGGTTACATTGGTTGGTAACAATTAGACAGTTTACAGATGTACAAGTCCACATCACATCATTCATGCATCGTATTATATGCCCATCACTCAGTATCAGTTCCCCTTCCATCACCTTATATCTAGTGCCCACTCCCACCTCCCCCCACGAAATTTTATTTTTTATTTATCCTACTTACCAATTCAATAACTGTCATATGATCAGTAATTTAACTTTATAAGAGGTACTAAGCACAAAGAAATGGCATTGTATTTATAAAATAAACTCTAACTTAATAGTTTTCACAAGCATCTTTGTGAAAATTATTTTTATGTAACTTTGATATGAACTTTAATATCATTAAATATTTTTCTACTTTTTAAGGATTTATTTTATTGTTTTTGACAGAGACAGAGAGAGACAGAGAGAAGGGGGAGGGCCCAAAGTAGTCTTCATAAATGTATGTCATCAGTTTTCAACATGGTTTCCATTCTACACAGGTGGGTGGGGGCCACATAGGGTGGGAACTGGATAGGGGGACTCCTGCATGGGAGGCAGGTCCCCTCGAGCCAGGGGATCAACTGGGGGGCAAGAACTGAACTGGGGGGCTTCCCGCATGGGAAGCACACCCAATTCAGCATATGAGTCTGCATGGGCCAGGTCTGGGATTTGATCCTCAGTCCCTGGGGCTGCAAAGTGAGAGCTTAAACCCATTGAGCCATCCCGGCTTTCCCCATTAAATATTTTTCATTGGACATCATCTTTTTATTTGAAAACGTCAGGCTGCCAACAAAAAACTTAATCCACAAACAAATATAGTTTAAATTTTTAAGATAAACCTTCCATCAGTCCAATATAAAATTATGGGTTTGTGTGTGTGTGTGTGATGAGATGGAAACAGCAAGCAACTTCAGAGTATTATATTAAATAACACACATATAATGTCCCTCAGCTATGTTTCCATCTTTAACCAAATCTTAATAAATCTAGAACTCATTTTATGTTTTGACATCAACTGAATCTCTTTTGTATTTACTAGATGAAGAATAAAAATCCATATAAGCTTTATTGAGTATCAAAGTTGCTTTTGGTTTAAAATCCATTTTAAATGAAAAAATATATAATGCCTCAGTGATATACTAGTATGCAACAAAATGCTTGGAAATGAGAAAACAATATGACTTAACTGGATATAGTAAATATGTAGTCCATAATAATAAAACACACACACACACACATATATATATACATACATCCACACATACACACAATATATATATACATATATGCATACATATATATGTGTGTGCATGTATATGTGTGTATATATGTGTGTGTGTATATGTGTGTGTGTGTGTGTATATATATATATATACACATATATATATGTATATATATATGTAAAACAACAAAGTAATGTTTCCATAGCACAGCGTAGTATTTACACAAGGTTTCAGAAATTTTGTTCTAGCTTGTTGGGTCTGCATTTCTTAGTCTTGTACAGAATTCCTGGGAACTTGCAAGACCTATTCTTTAATCTCCAGATCACAGTCAAAAACATGTTTTGAAAATGCAGGTGATAATGGTAGCTGACAGCACAGTTCCCATGGAGCTGTTGAATGAATAATGAGGAAAAACAGTAACACCACAAAGTTCTGCAATTTTAAAGCACACATTTAAAGGGCTAATGCAATCTAGTCACTTTGTGTCTCATTTAAATACAAGAGTCTGTTTCTATCTTTAATCTTCCAATTTCAGGAAATTAGATGTAAAACTATCCTCATTCATTATAGGTACAGAATGATCAAAAGGATAGAAATTTCATCACAAAGCTAATTGCATTGTCAAATGACCTCATACATAATGAATCATTAAAAATAATCTATTCTATAATAATTGTATGCTGATAAAGGTTAAAGGAGTTTCAACACATGAAAAAAGTTGTAATTAAAATAAATTTGCCAATTATGACATTGCTGGATAATATCTGAGTTTTACACACTTTATTTAATGAAAGTGTTTATATATTTTGTGTTGTAAAAGAAAACCTCCTGTGACATACACACTCTGAGACTGAGATGAAACAAACTTTCAGAATAAATCACAATATTGATCTGGTGTAATTAGCTCTTTCACTTCACTGATCTTTAATTACAGGTACTGAACAAAAGTTATTTCACTCCCAAAGAATCAAGTATCAAGCAGGAGGGAAAATCTGTTATTTCCTTCTTTATTCCAACAAAGACTTCCTAATCAGTGTTTTTGTTCCTGCAAATTCAATAAATTCAAATTCAATTTATCTATACCTGCCTATATAAATTAATATTAGATATAAAATTCTAAGTTTAAACTATTGTTAAGTTGGAATAGAGCCATTTTGCCATAAAAAATAGAGATGGGCACAAGTTCTAGAAATGCAAGTACCAAAAATAAAAGTAAAGTCCAAACAGAACAAGATTAAGTTGATGAGATCCTGCTGACTTCTATGGAAGTCAAGTTATTTCATAATAAAACCACAAGATAAAGGTAAGGTATTGGATATTATATGAACTGCAAGACCACAAAGATAAAAAGTTTTGGTAAATCATCCATTGTCAGCCATACAAGGAAAGTGAGTCAGGGACTGTTACACAGAAATTGTCTAATAATCACACTTTATGCAGTCAAAATGAGATTCAGTAATCATGAAAAACCAGCAATTGTAAGTGTTTATTTTTCAATTGAAGTGATTTCTGACAATGACAAAGCATGATTGCTACTAGTACTTTGCACTGAATCAGAATGGATATAGTGATTATGATAATTATATGATTTTGAGGTTTAAGAGTATAATATATGTGTATCTCAAAGCTTATTCCCAAATATCAAGGTCATTCTAATAATGGTGACTTTGAACAATAAAGCAACAGACAGACGCAGAAGAAAGATCTTACATCTCTTAATTGTGTGTGTTGTCCCAGGTAAGTGTTCAGCACTTCAAGAGAGAAAAGGTCCAGTAATGAGATGTCTCAAACAACAAAAAAATAAAAATCTCACCTTCAAAGGTCAGAGACCAGAATCTGACTGAAAAAATTAAAATGTGGAGAAAAGAAATTTTAATTAATAATTGGAGAAATACTCAATTAGAAATGAATTTTGTCTCAATTTGGTTAATAAGTTGTCCCAATTTGCAAAACAATCTTACCACCAAAACAATGTTTATAATAAATTCCTGGGACATCTCACAAACTCTTATCTGAGCTGACATGTAGGACTTACTATACTATATTTGAAAAATGCAATGCCTTATTTTTTTAAATACACAAACACAGGACATTAAAAAAAAAAGAGGTTGCAGCTTAAATAAGAGCATATTTAATGAGGAGAAAATCCTATGACAATCTGGTACTATACTCAACTTTTGCTACCTTATCTTTATTCTACTCCACTGAATCATCATTTTCTAATATGTCCAGCCCTTTTCTGCCTCATAATACTTGTAAATGTTGTATCCTCTATTAGTATAAATCTTCAACTTTTCACCCAGAAGTGCGTTCCTGTCCTCAAATTTATATCAGCCAGTCTGTGAAGCCAAGAAATTTTTGCAACATCATCTTCCAGGGAAATAAGTAGAATGTATCATTATTTTTCTTTTTTATGATTCTCTCTTCCATTCAGTTGTGAGAACTTTTAGATAAGGCGTGGAACATTCTTCATGTTCTTGGTATCTCTAGCACTCTAATCAGCATGAAGGCCAAGTAAATATCGGTATTATCCAAATTGTAATCAGGAAGAAATATCTTTGTATAGCTTTAAAAAATATGTCAAAAGCTGATGAAAGTAGAAATAAACTCATTTGATGTATTTCAATGGTGGAAAAAGTCAAAATTTGAAAAAAAAATGAAATAAGCCAGCTAATGTGTGAAGTTTAAGAATCATATGAAAAGGATATGTAAGGAAGTAGAAAATTGTTATTTTATAATCTTACAAGGACTCAGCTCAGTTTTAAATTACATATTTAATGATTAATTCATTAACTAACCTCACCAGAAACAAATTCATTAATGGACCTCTCCAGAAATAAATTGTCAGAGTGGTGTTCTATGTACAAGATGTTTTCTAGGCTAAGATTTTAACAACCAATATTCCAAACAAAATAGAGAAACTTTGTTCCAGGAAAATGAAGAGAGTTGTTAGACTGGGAAATGGTATATTCTGTTTTTTGTTTGTTTGTTTGGAAAGCCAAAATATCAGATCATAAGGAAAAAATTGGCATATGATATCAAAGTTTTAAAGTTTGCATGGAATTTTCCATATAAATGTAATACTGTAAGAAAAAGGTCTAACACATCAGGAATCCTTAGGTCATAGGGCATTGGTCTTGGGGAAATATATCAAGTTTGCAGTTCTTTATGATTCAAGTGAGAGGCATAAAAAATGTTTTGCACACTTAGATTTATAACAAGTGAAATTCATTAGTTTGAAGAATATTTATTGGTTATATGATATCTGCCAGGAACTATTCTAGGAACTGGAAATACAGCACTGAGAAACAAAAATAGAGAAAAAGTATCGCTGCTCTTACACAATTGGCATTCTGATGTATGCAGATAAAGCTAAAGGGAGGAAGGTGTATTTAATAGAATATTAAGATAGGAAAATAAAAAGCAGCATAGAATTCCACTCTCACTAGCACAGCACTGACTCTAAAGCCAGAAAAATTAGGTTGGACCACCAATTTCACTTTCTAGTCGTATGAACAAGATCAAGATTCTTAAACTCTTAGTTTTCTAACCTATAAGATAAACACAATTAAATACCTATCTCTTAACACTGTTATGAGGATAAAATAGATAAATAAAAGAGTGTCTGGCATATAGCAAGCTCTATATAGAAATCACTATTCATATAGTTTGTAAGTATCATAAAGATGCTAATTATAGCAAATTGTTCTATAAGATCAACCTATTACCATTCAGAATCACAATATATCTCTTTTATAAACTACATATCTGATGTTAAAATTTTCTTTGGATGAATAGATATCTAATATCCAAGACAAAATGGAAAGACAACATGGTATGGGCATTTGCCCTGAGACAGAAGTTTTCTATAATAAAGTATAAAGTAAAGTGTTAAAAACATTATATATTGGCCTGAAATTAATTAGAAAATAGATCAAGAAAAACCCTAGGAAAGAACCACTTTACATGATAGAAGTGTCATTATTTGTTAATATAAAAGGATAAACTATTCAATAAATGGAAACTAAATATAATTGACTGATGCCTCTTACTAAAAACAAAAATAATTTCCAACAGGATACAGACCTAAATGGAAACAAATAATAAAAATAGAACAATATTCTATTATTATTAAAAAAAGTATAACATTACAAGAAAAAACATCTTTGTTTATGAACTTGAAAATAATATTTTAACTGTACAAAAATATTGCCAATTATGAAGTAAAAGACTTCTCTTTTCTATATCAATATCAAAATATAATAGAACGTTATAAAGCAAGTAAAAACTTGGGAGAAGTCTTAAAAATATATAACAAGAGGGATACCAGGATAGCTCAGTGGTTGAGCACTTGCCTCATAATTGCAAGGTCCGTGGTTTGATTCCTTGTCTGGACCCATGCAGCCCCACAAAACTGCAGTGCAACTGGCAGTGGCTGGAATGTTTGGCAGCAAGGGTTCTCAGCTCCCATGTGGGAGGCCCTCAGTTCAGTTTCCATCACGTGCAGCCCCACATCTACTGTGTGGAATGAACCCATATCACAAAGAAAGATTTGATTAGAAAGTACAGAATGACACATACTAATTAAAAAGGAAGGATATATTAAGCAGTAGAATAAAGGGTAAAGAAAATGCACAAGACCTTTCTGAACAGTGAGGTCAGCAACACAGTGAAAAAAAAGGTTTCTATCATCCTCTCTCTAAAGAACATAAATTTAGACAACCACCCGTATACGAGAATGTCTGCCTGAAACCCTGGGAGTTCACGGGAGACATTCAAGAACAAAAAAGGAACAGTTTCAATTTGCCCTTGTCACCCCTCCTCAAGGCAGCACAGCTCAGGGCCAAGAGAAACTTTTTGGCCCCTGCTTTCTGTTGTAAAAAGATGAGAGTGTGGAACTCAGTGTTCAGCTTCCCCAGCTGCATGCAATACTGCCAAGGAGACTCACTTCTTTCTTGTCCCATCTAGAGTACTAGGATGTGCTATAATGCACGAGTTGGGGGGCAGGGAGTTATGCAGAGAACTGCAGCCAGGACACTCATAGGGCACATCAGAGGGACCTACATATTCAGCAAGGTGTGAGTGAATAATAATTAAAAAAAAAATGTTACACACACTCACACACACAGTGGAATGTTACCTAGCTATAAGAAGAAAACCCTGCCATTCATAGTAACATGTGGAGACCTTGAGGGCAGTATGCTAAGTGAGAAAGGTCAGACAGAAACATAATCATTCTATGTTCTCACTTATATATGGAAACTAAAATATCCAAACTCATAGAAACAGAGTAAAATGTTGGTTGCCAGGGGAAATAAGGAGCTGTTGGCCAAAGAGTATAAACTTTCTGTTACAAGATGAAAATGTTCTGGGGATGTGAGATATGTCATGCTGACTATAGTTCATGATACTGTATTATATGCCTGAAAGTTGCTAAGAGAGTAGAACTTAAATTTTCTCATGGAAAACATGGTAACACTATGAGGTGAAGAAAATGCTAAATTTATTGTGGTAATCATTTTGCAATTTACACATGTATCACATTATTGTGTTGTAAACTTTAACCTCACACTATGTCATGTGTCAATTACATGGCAAAAATCTGAAAAAAAAATTAACTACTAAAATTAAATAAAAACAGTCAAAATAACAAGACACCCAAGTGGTAAATGAATATATCAAAAGAAGGTAATAATGAACATGTATGATAATGCTAGTAAAAAAAAAAATACAAGTTAACATAAGACAATGCTTCTCACCTCTTAGATTGACAGAAACTGAAGTGACCAACATTATCAGATGCTAACAATGACACAGGTTAAAGAAAAACATTACATTCTGCCAGGGAACAGTGCAATTGGTATAAACATGGTGAGGAGCAATTTGGAAGTAAATAGTAAAAATGAAACAGGCCTATCTTATGATGTGGTAACTCCATTTCCTAACATGCACTCTAGCCCAGGCCTGGGAAGACTTTTTCAGGGCAAGGATTACATCTCCAAGTGTTGTGGTCCACTAGCTACCTATTTTATTATTCAGGTGATCACCCCAAAATTGCTTGGTGGTTCATCAGTGGCCCGTGATCAATGTCTTGCCCAGCCCTGGTTTATAGCCATGATGCTCAGCATGGCTACTGCACTGTCATGAGTATGCAACAAGTAAGGACCTTTGGTGCCAAAGAAGATGTCTGATATAAATCAACTATAGTTGTGTCAGTAAATTCATGCTTTTGTTTAGTTGGCAATATTTCTTCTTAAGTAAAACTTTCTTGATGAATTAAGAAGTATGCTAAAATCTGGCTCAAGTTCATTATCTCATTATGGACTTTGTAGGACAGTGATCAAGAGAACTCAATAAAACTAATCATTTTCAGGATGATACGAAAGGCAGCAGATGTCACATGCAGAGTAGTACTAAATATTGTGCATCTTGGGGAAGCCGGGATGGCTCAGTGGGTTAAGTGCTCACTTGCAGCGCCGGGGACCGAGGATCGAATCCCAGCCCCGGCCCGTGCGGACCCATATGCTGAACTGGGAGCTCCCCCAGTTCAGTACTCTCTCTGTCTCTGTATCTCTCTCTTTCTCTCTCTCTCTCTGTCAAATAAATAAATAAATAAATAAGATAAATCTTGTGCATCTCACAAACATATACATGTCCATTTATTTAAAAGTAAATAGACAAGCTACATATTAAACTCATGCTGTTTATTTCTTCAATAGAGAGTGGCCGAGGCTGGGAATCTAAATTTTGTCTTTTGTTTCTGTAATTAAAGAGGAAGAAAACATGCCAATATTAACATCTTTAGTTTTGGGCAGTGAGTGTTTGGGAGAGTGCTATGGGGAAGATAGTGTTTTGTCATGAGGGTTAAACTTAGAGCCAGAATGTCTGATTGAATCCATTCTTTACTACGTAGTAGCTGCTAGGCCTTGGGAATATGATTTGCATTTGTGTCTCAGTTTCCTCATCTGCATATAAAATAATACATAACTCATATCTAAATACACTCTCAATAAATGTCATTGCTTATAAAAATCTTTATAATTTTACACTGTTTCTATGTTCTATGTGAAACCACTGAGGAGGCAAATAGTTAAGACAAGTTTAATGCTTTGGATTTAAAGGTTTTAAAATAATTTTGTATGAGGAAGAGAAATGGTTAGTGGAAAGATATGGAATGCTCCAAGTTGGAGTTTTAGTGTTTATTTGCTATTTCAATAATTTTGACAAAAATCACTTGTTCCTTTGAACCTCAGTTTTCTCATGAGAGCAAAGAAGTATTAGACCACAATCCTATGTCTGTTGTAAATAAATTAGATGAGTTCAGTAAATATACATGTTCTGTTTTTATGTATTTTAACATAGTATATAAAAACCTCAAAATAATATTTGTGAGCTACTTACAGATCCTTCCATTGGTTTTTTTAAACATTTCTATTGCCTCTAGTTTTCTTTGCTGGATTTCATATAACTTTTAATCCTATTAAGAAAGTTTATTGGAATGATCAGTGTTTAAGTTACACACAATGCTTCTTTAGTGAATTTTCAAATAAGCTTACTCTTTAGACAAAGTATCTTTTCTTGGTTAATTATTTCCTAAGAATATTTTTTAAGATTTATTTTTATTGTTTTTGACAGAAAGAGACAGAGAGAGAGAGAGACAGAGACAGAGACAGAGACAGAGAAAAGGGAGAGGGCCCAGAGCAGTCTCCATAGTTGCACATCATTGGTTTTTCCACATAGTTTCATTCCACAGGTGGGCACGGGGCAGCAGGAACTGGGTTGGGGTCTCAGCCGGTGAGAACCGAACTGGGGACACTCCCGAGTTCAGCACATGGGTCTGCATGGGCCGGGGCTGGGATTCGATCCTCAGTCCCTGGGGCTGCAAAGTGAGCACTTAACCCAGTGAGCCATCCTGGCTTCCCCCCTAATAAGGTTTATAAATACCACAATATAAATTAAGTATTTACAAGTTAGTGAAAACAGAACAGTTTATAGTCTTAAATGTAAAGCAAATAATTAGAAAATCTTTGAATTGGTTAAGGCTTATGTTTCACTTTCTCAAAGTAGTTATTTTTAACATATTTATATTTTGAAATCTCTTCAAACAAGGAGATTCTGCATGAATTATTTAGCACTGTAGCCCAAAAACAAATTTGTGGCTCTCTACAAATCACACAGTATATAAAATTTACATCATAATGTTATTGTGAAAATTATATAAAACAAGCCATTTAAAACATCAAACACAATAAAACATCTACTATTCAACAATCTGTGGCTTAATAAATGCCCTTGCAATATGCAATAATTACTAACTCTTAACCCAAAAATAAAAACTGGATTTTATTCAGGAATTGCTCTTGAGCATAAAAGCACAAGTCTAAGTACTACTAAGTGGGCTCAATTTTATTTCTCTCAGCCCTTTTTTTTCCTTTAGGCAAGATGTGTGTGGTTCAGGACTCTTTTATGTGTATGTGTTGTGTGTGTGTGTGTGTGTGTGTGTGTGAATGAGAGATTTCTTTCAATTGACTAATTGTGATTAGAATAAAAAGTCACTTCAAAACCTCAAAACAGAACAGTCAATGATTTACTTAAAAAATACTTTTTTAAATTTAGAAGAAAAAGGAAAAAGAAATGGAAATGTTATGAAAGCAGTACTAGGTATGGAGGACAACTCATGCAACTCAAACACCATTATTATAGGTCTTATAAAAAAAGAAAACAGAACAAAAAGAAAAGAAGCAGTAATAGACAGCATAACAAAAGATGAGTTTAGCAGGCTTAAAAACACCAACAGCAACAACAAACACCTAGGGTTGGCAAATTGAAAAGGCTCCTTATGTAAAAGGCAAAACAAATGTGAAGAGACCCACATTGGACATATCTTGGGGGAAATTCAAAGGTAAGGTAAAAATATACTCCTGGCCTATCAGCACATAAAAGAGTAGTTGAGCTAGAAAGTGTGTCAACAACAAAAAGGCAAACATGATCACCATTAAATGATTCACAACAACTAAAATTTTAAAATATTAAACAAGAAAATGTTTTCTACTTAATATTTTTAAAGTCACTTAAGGTGGTAAAGTGTAAAAACAACACAAAGAAGTTTTAATAAATAAGAAGTTTCAAAAATCAGAGACGAATCAAAATATGAAAATCAGGAAATACTTAAGAATATAATGACTGGAATATAAAAATTAAACCAAGAATGAGACAAGGAACAATCAACAAATTTGTTTCAGAATGATGAGAGTTATCATTAGCAACATTGGGTGATGATGATAACGTCAAACTCTCTTCAAATTTCTGACCAAGAAAGGAAAAAAACAAACAAAACAAAACTGCTTTGAACATAGAATCCTATTCTCTGTCAAACAAGCATTCAATATGAGGCAAAAGCAAATAGATTTTTATGTGAGAAACAAAAATCCACCACCCAAAAGCAGATTTACAATGTAAGAAACAGTGAGGGATAAAGGAAAAAAACGATAAAAAGGATTTAGAACAATAATGGTGTCATAATGCTTTGTATACTTTAAGATGATTTCTAGGACAAAGTTTTGGAGGTCGGTGTGAAAGCAGGAAAGCATGGTAAGATTGGGGTTGCACAGAACATAAATGCCAATTAACTCTAGACATTGATTAGAAAAAAAAAACTTTAATGTAGGCTGACCAGACATACCATTTTTTAAAAATATTTATTTATTTATTTATTTTTATTGCTTTTTGACAGAGAACGAGAGAGAGAGATACAGAGACAGAGAGAGAACTGAACTGGGAGAGCTCCCGGTTCAGCACATGGTTCCGCACGGGCCGGGACCAGGATCCGATCCCTGGCCCCCAGCGCAGCAAAGTGAGCGCTCAACCCACTGAGCCATCCCGGCTTCCCCAGACATGCCATTTTAAACAAGACAATAAACAATGGTACTGTCCCATTTCAAATAGTATGTATGGTCATCCTACATTTACTGAGCTAAATTCAAGGTGTCCGTAAAACAAGATGTTCATTAAAGAAGGCATTTGCTTGATTCTCTAACTCTCCTTACCATGAGTGCTAAAACAAATGTCAGTTTCTCTGTAAAACCAATACGATACCTTGAGAACACAAGTTTATCTCTTTGTTTTAGTAAAATCCATTAAAATGACAGAAAAAGGGGAAAAGATAAATGTATATACAACAAAGAAAATCAGGATGACAATATTAAGGGCATCATATTGCAAGACATCTCTGGAAGATGAAATATTAGTGATACAATGTGACTACTGAAGCTAAGCAGAGAAAGCCATAGCACAGAAAGCGCCAATAGGGGAATGCGTATGAGGAAGGAGCATAGATTACCAAAATCTGGGGAAATATCAACGTATGTGGAAATTACCAGTGCTCTGCTGTGGGGAACTGAAAACAGTCTCTGACCTGCTCTTCTCTGTTCTGGTGTGTGGAAGACCCAAAGTTTATGTGTTTATCCAGGACAAAACCAAGATTTTCCACAAACAAGTCATCAAACACACACTGAGGAAACTTTTCTGAGAAACTTAGAATGGCTAGCTTGGGAAATGTTACTACAGGCAAAGTCTTCCTCGTTTTGCTATTTTTGCATTCCTAGATAGTAATATCTAGCCCCCTCAAAGCCTCAATTGATGACACAATTTTATTGCCTATAAAGGTCACAGCTATTTTTGGCGTTTAAAATAACCTTATTCTATTATAAAGATCTGTAGATATTAAGAAATTATCAATAACCAAAAAAATTTATACTACAACTTCAGGAAGTACATTCAGAAGTTTCAGAGAAATTTTAAAAATTTCAACATATTTTATGTCTAATAAAAATGAGAGAACTACACAACTTAACTATGTCCACTAGTGGAATTATCTGCATAAGGAAAAAAGAACATTAATGAAATGAAGAAAGAGTCTAACTACGTAAAAATAACTTATACTCAGATTAACAGTGTACTTTACAATTTAGCTTTACTTTATAAAAGATGGCATTTGATCTGTCAAAGGTAAACAGACTAAGGAACAAGTACTTCGGTAAATAACTGCTTAATTATTAAGAGTTAAATACTGAATAATTTACAAACATCATCCTAATTTAATCATTAGAGAAAGTAACAAAGCTAGAAATTGATGCACTTCTAAAGACTTTTTTTTAATATATTTTTATTTTTTTATTAATTTTTGACAGAGAGAGAAAGAGAAAGAGAGAGAGAGATACAGAGACAGAGAAAGAACTAAACTGGGGGAGCTCCCAGTTCAGCATATCGTTCAGCACGGGCCAGGGCCGGGATTCGATCCTCGGTCCCCAGCGCTGCAAAGTGAGCACTTAACCCACTGAGCCATCCTGGCTTCCCCAACATTTCTAAATTTAATAACATTTCATTACATATTTCAGGTATGGTTTTTGTGAAAAACTTGCCTTAGATATTTCTTTTCAAATATGTTATTTCTATTCTACAACATATGTTTAGGAACAGATCATCTCCTTATTGATAAATTCACCAATATGTGTATATTCTGACCATGTTTCTATATCAAATTTTAATTGCATATTTAATGTGAATATAAATTAAATTATAAGTTTCTAAGAAGATTTAATTGAGGACATTTGTATCATTCATAAACATATTTCTGGATGAAGAATATTTATCATTATTTCTTTAATTACAAACTTTAAAGAATTATAAAATATATACAGTTTATATTCTTTAAAGCTAGTTAATTTAAAGTTTAGGTAAATTTTGTCCATTCATTTATTTATTCATTTTACTATGTATTAACTCATTTAGTTATTCAACACACATACTTCTGGAACTGAAACTATACCAGCCAATAGGATCCCTGTTCTCATGCAGTCAAGTCTGGTCAGCGAAAGAGACATCCAAACAGAATAATAATACAATGTAAACAAAAACTTATGAACACAGTCAATAGTTAAGTGTTTAAGTGGGGAGGAGTGTCTGGGAGGAGGGAGGGTGTATCAAATATATGGTGACAGAAAGAGAACTGACTCTGGGTGGCGAGCACATAATGCAACACATAAACAAGGTAATGTAGAATTGTACACCTGGAACCTATATAATTTTTACCAGCCACCATCACCCCAAAAATTTAACAATTAATAAAAAATAATACAGTGTATAAACATTGTATTACAATGCAAAGTATGTGGTAAAGTATCAGTATAGTTTACTTGTCATATTATAAGAACAGAGAAGTTGGAGCAAGAAATCTACTTTAGAGTTCCAGAGACAGCATTGTGAAGAATTTGACATTAGATTCGAGTTTTAATTCTGTGAATTATTCAATTTGTAAAAGATTTCTTGATTCGCCAAAATGTAGTTTTTGAAAGAATAATATATACCACAATATACTGAAAACATGGTCTTGGGAATAGCTTGGTGAATTATTATAAATATATTATTTTATTCCTATTAGCTCTAACAATGTTTAAACCCAGCTCATCAAAATGATCTAGAACTACACTATGAAGAAACTACTTTAGATGTCATGTATGATTATCAAAGTTGATATTTAAGGGAATATTGTTATAAAATAATACATCATTTATACAGAAACTAATATTTTTAATCAGATGTAAATACATTATATATGCATCTTATACCACTAAATGTTTTATGAAAGTCAAATCCAACCATGTCATAGATACTACACAGTAGCAGAATACAATGTCTTGAAATCAAGATGATATGGTTTGTTTTCTGGCAAGGACATAACCTAGCTTGTTGGGAATGTTAGATTTCTCTATTTCCATAGATTAATAAAAAGAATTGAGCTCAATTTAAGTGTAAGAGATATGACAAACTGAAGAAATTCTAGAAGATAGTAACTAGCATTTCTGGGTTCCTGAAATATAGTAAGTGTATGGAGATATGCAGAGGATGACTGAGGTATCATGAAGGTTTAACTAAGAGAAAACAAATGCATTTGAAGAGCTACAATTGGAAAGTGTAGATTAATCTGACCATTTCCACAGTGGAAAACTAAGCTCTGTAGGTTACAAAGTAGATCATTTAATTATCAGAGAAATTATTAAATATAAAATAATCATTTACCATAATACTTATTACTTATTAAGTGATCTTTAAAAATAATGACCTGTCTAAATGGTAGTTACATTCAAAGCACACAAATGATATAATTATTGCTCAGAAAATCATAAATATGTGATAAATAAAAAAGTTTTATTTGGACTAATATGGAGCTGGAGCTGGGCAGACTTAAAGGCTTCTTTAAATTCAATGACACATGAATTTCTTGCTTCACACAGAGTACAGGGAGATAGATCCTACAAAGAATCTAATAAGCCCCGCTCTTGATTTGTGAAGCCAGGGGTTTAATAAGGAAGTCTATATTTGTTTATACTGGCAGATGAAGTGAGTGAGGAAATGAAGTTTCACTGTGAAAAGATCCATTGTCAGATATATTTCTACAAGCCTAAAAGGCCAAGATGGAGTTGCTAGCAGATTCAGTGTCTGGTAAGAGACTACCTTCTGGTTTGTAGACAGCTCTTTGAGCTGTGTCTTTATATGGTGGGAGGGACAAGAGAGCTCTCCCAGGCCTCTTTTATAAGAGCACTAAGCTTATTCATGAGGCTTCTGACCCAAAGGCCAAATCATGTCGCAAAGGCCCCTCCTCAAATACTATCACAATGGGGATTAAGTTTCAAATTATGTGTTAATGGCAGATACAAGCATTCGGTACATCACAAAATCTATCTGCTTAAACTGGAAAATCTAAAACAATAGCATCAACAAAAATCTACTTAGTGTTGAGCAATGTCAGAATTATTTTTAGCTAAAGCTAAGAGGATGTAGAACAATGAGGCAAGTTGCAAATAAAGATCTACTGTAATTGATAAAGGGTGTCCCAAAATTCACTCAAGATTTGAATTTTGCATCATTTGTGTGATAAGGTGTTGCCAATGGAAAAAAAAAAGACAGCATGACAGCTGACAGTTCAGGGTTATTAAAAATGGAGCGCTACACAAAAGAACAAAGCATTTTCATTGTTGAGCAATGAAATTTTACAATTTTAAATTATAAACATGTGTTTTCTATCAAAATTACTTCTTGCGTGAATTTTGGGACACCCTGTATAAAAGAGCTGAAACCAGGTGATGGACATAACTGCCAAAGAAGGCATGTATACATGAAAAATATCACTTCAGTCACTGATCATAATCTGAACTAAAATCCAAATTACTATTTAGAAATTTAGTTTCAATTTTTAGGAATATCTTCCATATAAGCAACAGAACAACCATCAGAAGAGAGGGTATGAAGTAAAAAAATTTTCAATGATAATTATTCAAAATTGTTCATACTTAGGATAAATGCAATTCAATCAATTGGGTTGATAATAAAAATGTATTATCTTCAGCATTCTAAGCACTTATATAATTCACAACAATTAAGTATTAGATTATTCAAAGAGTACTTCATGTCACAATGTCTACTGTGAGATATAAAAATATACTGAAAAATCGAAGTCCTCCTGGAAGTCAATGACAGCTTTAGTAGTATATACATGGAATCATTAATTAACCTGTTATGTGCACATCCATTCATTCATCCATTTACTTTTATACATATACAATGTGTAGATAATAATCTATGTGCATATGTATTATACATATATGGCTAAATATACCGGTATGTACACAAATTTGATATTGAGTACACATCTAAATTTGAGGAGCTGAGAGAAATAATATAAAGTAGAAAGTTATTTTTTCTATTATGTTGCTCATGGCAATTTAACAAAAATGGAATGCTATCCAAGTTTCCCACTATACAATCTTCATCATTGATGATTACATTAAAAATAATGAAGAAAGTAGAACATTTTGAGTAAGAGTAAGGGCCAGGCATCAAAATACCAAGGTTTAAATTCTAGATTTTGGGTTTAATGCTCATAAACTGTATGATCTTGCCATTTCTATAAAAGTAGCAAATAAAATTACTAAGTCGCCTCATAATGTTATAACAAAGAAAAATTAGGAAGCACTTAACACAGCACCTGGCACATAATAAACATCCAATAAGTTTAAGCTGCCATAATGATGTTAGCAATAGCTGACGTTTGAGAGCTTACACTGATTCAGGCATTACCAATGGCAGTACTGTGCCCTGTCTCTAATATACCCATCACTCTGCACAAAACAACTTATTGGTTAATTTTCACTTATTGCTGTGGCATTAAAGTAGTTTTATCTCATAAACTGCATTGAATTTGAGCTGTTTTCTTATTTTTCACTCTTATTCTTGCATTTTCTATACCATTGATTAAGAACATCAGAATTGGAGAGCGGAAAATGGGCTCCTTGTGCTACTTTTGAAAGACATTTGGCTAAAGAATGAAACCAGAAGGCTCAAGAGGTGTGATGTATCTCTAAGAAACATGCACTTACAAACACCATGGCGTTTATACACCAGAATATGTTAGAAATAAAATATACTTGTAAGCTAAAATATAATTCTTTTGGAATTGAAAAGAATCAGCATAATTAACATAAAGGATAAGTAGAATGAACAGAACAATCAAGACTTTTTATGCAATACATAAATACAGAACTATTTAGCCTTTGAACATGTATGTGTATGCGTGTGTGTGTGTGCTTTCTATGTTTATAAAATATTTTACAATCTTTCACGAATTTGGCTACAAGCAAAAACTTAACAGCTTTTAAAAAAAAAGTAGTTTACAAATGAACATCTTTACTTGGAAATGAAAACAAGAATGACCTGATTAAACTACCCCTTAGATCAAATGAAATTACTAATTACCAGGAAAGTAATGAAATACAAACTCTTCCTAACAAAACTGATGAGAGACAGTAAAAGTTGTTCTACCAATAAAATGTGTGGTCTTTAATGTTTTCTTTATTAAAGAAGCTATAAAAATAGAACTTAATACAAATAGAAGTATTAGAGAGAGAACTACAGAATATGCCAAAATAAACAAGATGAATGAATTAATAAGGTTAATAAAAATTAACAAAATAGGGAAGTCTAAAATGTGTAAGATAAATACAGTGCTTTGCAAACCTGATTAATATTTTTTTGAAGTAAGAGATCTAAACATACATGTTAGGAATGAGAAAAAAAATAAGTACAAACATGAGACAAATTAGAAGTTGAAGAAAATATACATTTGTATAACAACAAACTTGAAATCTTAGAGAAAATGAATGGTTTCTGTTTCTGTTTCTAATATTAACTAAGAAGGATTACAACACTTGAATAGCTCTATTAGCAGAGTAAAGACTGAGAGGGAGAATAAATATGTACCATTGAAAAAAGCATTAAGAGCAGCTGTGTTCACAGCTAAGACTGATATAATCCTTATAGAAGCCATAATTTCTACTTTATTTACAATGTATCTGAGTCTAGAAAAAAAAGTGCTCATTCATTTTGATCTATTCTAATTATGATTGAAAACTGAAAACTTGAGACTATTCTCAATGTATCAGCAAAATTTTTAATTAAAAGATTAAAAAAAAGTGGATTAAACCAATAATACATTATTACCAAGTGGGGTTTATTTTGAAATAAATTTAATCCAGTTCAGTATGAATTTAATGTATTTCCAGTTAGAGTAAGAACAGGTTTTGTTGTAGTTATTTAAATTTTGTTAGACAGTCTTAAAATCTGTAGAGAAAATATATGTCAAAAACAGCTATGAAAATGGTGGTGGCGGTGGTGGCGGCGGCGGCGGCGGTGGTGGTGGTGGCATGTATGTGTGTGTGGGAGACAGGCTTCCTTTCCAGGATTCAGGCCATGCTTTAAAGCTAATGTAGCTATTGAGATATCTAAAAAAATCAGTGGAACAAATTAGAATATATGGGAAAAGATCCTACATAGTTAGCATATTAAAAGACTGATGCTTTCATTCTGCAAGAAAGGTATGGATTTTTTAATAAGTGGCTTATACAACTGTTTATTCACATAAGATGACCTATAAGTGAATTTCTGTCTTTTATATATTCAATGTTATATGAATTAAAAATGAAATATAAAAATAAAACAATTAAAATGCTTCAAAAATATATACTATAGCATATTCAAAATATGAAATATACCACAATAAAAATAACCCATTCCACCCACTTAATAGTTACAAAATATGCATAACAATATATTTTGCATGGGTCCATTAATATGAGGGCCCATACAGAACTAAACAATATACTGTTCATGAATATATATATGTATTTTGAAGCTGTAGACAAAAAAAAAATAGGATTATTAACACAAAGATGCAAGATATTGATTATCTACAGTGGGGGTAAAGATGAACAATGATTGGGAGAAAATGTTATACTAATTAATCTGTAGGGGTGCATACGAGTGTTCTTTATATTCAAATGGTACATTAATCTTACGTATTATGTTACAAAAAATTGGAAGATCATGTATATCCTTGGAATTGGGAAGAACTTCTTAACTGAGAATGGAAACCCAGAAGTTCTAGTAAATATATTTGTCTACATGAAATCAATCAAATTATGTCCTAAACAAATGCAACATGCAAAAAATAAATTTGGGGATGGGATGTCAGGAGGGCTCAGAGGGTTGAGTGCTTACTTTGTAGCCCTGACGTCCAAGGATCAAGTCCTTTGGGTTTGGCCGTAGCCCATGCGGATCTATATGTTGAACTGTGGTATGCTTCCTATGGGAGGGGCCCCCAGTTCTGTTTCTACTGGGTTGACCTTCCATGTAGGAGGCCCCTGGTTTGGCCCCGGCTTGCAGGGGCATTCCTCCCATGTGGAAGGCCCCAGGCCCAGTTCCTGCCCTGCATGACTCTATGCCCACCTGTATGGAATGAAACTATGTCATAAAACCAATGATGTACAACTATGGAGAGAAAATAGACCTCTCTCCTTTCTTTCTGTCTCTCAATGTCTCCATTTCTCTCTATCAAAGACAATAAAATAAATCTTTAAAAAATAATAAAATTAAATTAAATTAATTTGAGGAAATATATTAAAATGCACAGGGAATATATATATTATACAATAAGCTTTCTCAAATTGATCAATATAGGTAAATATTTTTTTAAATTGGCAAAAACAGGAATAAGCAATTTATAAAATATCACATCAAAATGATTAGCAAGTATATAAAAGCTATTGGAACACATTAGCTGTTAGGTAAAAGCAAATTAAAGCACAACGGGATACCTCTTCCCACTCATTAGCTGGAAAATAAATTAAGAAGAGCTAGAACTTATGCCAGAAAAGATATGAGAAAATGCGGTCTCGTACATTGCAGATAAGAAATGTTACAACCTTTGGTTTATTCAATGAAAGAGAATACTTTAAGAAAATATATTCTTTGATTCAGTAATTTTACATCTGGAAATATATGCCAGGAAAATAAAAGCTTCATTATGAAATAATAGTTGCACAAAATTTTAATTTCCACATTGTTCCCAGAAGCAAAAAACTAGAGACAAAATGAATGTCTATGAACAAAATAAAGGTTGAATAATTTATAGCTTATTCACAAAATAAAATATTATATAGCCATTAAAAGCCAAGTAAACCAGTTGACTTGGAAATAGGTCAACAAGTTATGTTTAAGGTAGGAAAACAAAATGCAAACTCATACATACCACAATTCTACTGTATTACAAAATTAATTTAAAGACCTATATATATCTAGTATATACATGTTTATATATGATCAGACTAACATAGAGAAAATTATGAAGGAAGTGATCGAAGGTTGTTAACATAAATAACTCATGGTAGTTAAGAATTATTAATGTGAATATAGAATGGGGAGTAATGCTGCACAAGGGAACCAAAAAAAATAAACAAACAACCTATACTAAAATACTTAAAGTAGTATGCATCTGGTGACCATATTTGTGCTTTTACATAAAATTATTTGTATATATAATTCAATTTTAAAATATGATAGTAACAGAAAGTAGCTATATTTCTTAGGGAAAAATAAACTTTCCCCTCTTGCCTAAAAATATATATAAATTTAAATCACAAAAAGAATAAAATTTTAAAAGAAGTAATTCAAGTTTTACGAACTGGAAGTGCAAAAACAATTTGTGGTAACATCAAAATTAATGATTCTATCTATAAAGTTCAATTTTTATAAAAAATATTCTGAAATTTTTCATGCTGGAACAATTCTGTACAGAGTGACTATATTTAAAAATCACATATACATAAACACACATGAATAGAAATGATTGTAACAATTACAAAGAAATTATTCTCAGTGCCTTGGTGAAAAATAATGCAAATAATTCAACTGCCAAAGCTAAATATCTGAATTATTTCTAATTAATAAAAAATAAGAGCTAGTACTTTAGGTTTTTTAGTCAGTTCCCTAATTAGCATAGTTGATCTCTAATTGTTTGTTCTAACCTTAGGGCACTTATTTTCTTGTTACTATCACTTTACTAAGAATTTATTCATTTAATTTTATTATAAAATCTTATCAATTCTCACTGAAAAACTACCTAGAAATTTTACATCAATATCATTGTTTTTCTTGTTTGAGTTGAGACATATGTTCTTTATACTTGTGCATATGCAACAATGAAATAATTATTTTCTGTGTCATAAGTGCAATATGTAATGCCCCTAAATAATTTCTCATCTAAAAACTAGAGTAAATTTTAAATAGTTTTCTATATAAGAATTCATATTTTTCAAATACCCTACACATTAGAAGGGAAGTTAAAATAAAACCTGTGGAATTGAGATGTGCTTTTCCTTTATATAAATCCTATTGTAGTGATGAAAATATTTAGTAAGTTTGTCTTAGGGCTCAACACATTAACTATCTACACTGACAATGATGTATATCATCTCTAATCCTGAATTTTTCAAATGTATATCTAAGAACTCTTAACAAAAATATCAACCAGTTGACATTTTCTGAATTACCTACATATACCCACACACCACCCATCCACCCACACATGCATACACGCAAACACAAATGCATACAAGCACACATGTCTGCAACTAACCTACTAGTTATTTTTTGTATTTTCTCACTGTGAGTATTTATTCTCATCTTAAATTGGGAGCCTTGAATTCAGGTTTATAGAGAACACATAGATAATTGTACTATGGAAAGCAGCTTAAGTGTTTTTCAGTAACTTTATTTACTTTAAGTAGAAAATGAAGGCTTGTTCTCATGGCCATATTTTGAAAGACACAGTAGCGTTGCTGAAGTCTTTTGCTGGGTAAATTAATTGGTCATCCTGCAAGCCTAGCATTTTGTCTGTTGTATGCTGGTTATACTGAACCATGAACATCTAGGTGCTCAGATTAATCCTGCTATACTAATTTTGTTTCTTAATGTATCACTATGAGAATTATGTCCTGAAAATATGCCCCTGAGAAAAATGTCTCTTTGTTTCAGGTTTAAAGAAACCATACTTTGTGGCTATATGTGGCTTTATATAATTCAGAGATTATTCCTCTCCTATCCCACACCTACTAGACTAAGTTTCAATGCTGTGGTGATTGAACTGTGACACACACACAAAAAAGGTCTCAGCCCTTGACAAGGGTTCCACAGATGCATAAAAAATATTCCAGAAGCTTATTCTTCCTTTGGGACAATGCCCTGGGTTTTTCATTATGAAGATATTATTAAAAATATAGTAATGAAGACAATTCATAGCCAAAATATACAAAATGTATTAGTCACCTTGAGACTGGAGAATGAAGACGCATACTGGGCTGGTTCCACACCCATACGTGATCATGAAAATTTGGGAGATATATCTGAGCTGTGAAGGTTCCTCTTCAGAAGTGAGGGGTCCTGTCCCCCACCAGGCTCCACAGCCTAGGGCTTCAGGACCAGGAAGAGCAGCCCCCATAATTTCTGGATGTGAAAACCAATGGAAAGTATAGCTGAGTTAAATAGACATTTGCTAAAATCTCAAGCAATTCTTTTAAAAGGCCCACACATAGATGTATTTACTGAAGGACACACTCAATCTGACATTCAGTCCTGGGCAACAGCTTGAACAAAAGGTGTCAGGGACATATAGAAAAGAGCTGAATTGTCCAGCATCAGGGAAGAGCAGGAAGAACAGTTTTCTCCCAGAAAGAAGTACTAGTAGAAGTTTTTTTTTTTGTTTTTTGTTGTTTTTTTTTCTTTTTTAAGACCTTCCCCTGCACACACAAAGAGCTACTGTATCTAAGTCTCCATCAACATGCCTAACACCTCTAGCCCTACCCTGGGGATTTCCTGAGATTCTGTCCACCCAAACTTACAGGCCCATTTAGGCTGTGTCCATTGACTTTTCCATACAAATAGCCTATCTTGGCTCATGATGTGAACTTTCTTAAAATCTCTCAAACGTTCACAAATCCCAAACTAGTATAAAAGGCCTGGTCTCTCCAAGGCACCTCAAAGTCCAGTGTGGGTGGTAACCACCTGAAGATCATGTTGCGGCTTGTTCCAGGTGTCCCTGGGCACAAAACACATTGAAGCAAAACTTTGCAGGCCTGTGGGACTCTTCCCAGGAGACTCTGGGGGCCAGTACACCAAGTGACCAGCTTCAGATCCAGCCAAAGCACAACCATGCTGCCTCCCTACACAACACCTACAAAACTGCAGACTAGGCAGGCATCAGAGCTCTGCTAAGGTGAATCCTGCTCTGTAGGGTCAGTCCTTGCACAACAGCTCCTACACTGTAGTTACAGCCACTCCTCACCACCAATCAGCCTGAGGATTAACAACTCCCACTGATATGCAAACAGCAACCAAGGCTCCCCTACAACAGGAGGATACTCACAACCCACACAGAAGACCAGGGAAACTGTGCCACTGGGCCTCCCAGGTAGACTGGTAGATGCCAGATGAATGTAACTTAGACTCTCTGTTACCTGGAACTGAAGCAACCAGTACTCCCAAGTAATAGGCAAAACTTCAAGCAACCAATAATTTTTTTTTTTTTTTTTTTTGCCAGCTGCTTGAGAATGCTGGTTGCTTTAGTTCCAGTTAATGGAGAGTCCACCATATAAGAGAGCAGACAACACCCAATCAAAACAGTAAAAGGGAAAATTGAATCCAAATGTATGAGGGCCGTTTAAGGGACCTTTGTGGCAACATCAAGCATACCAACATACGCATCATATGGATGCTAGAAGAAGATGGGAGAGCAAGGATTTGAAAACCTATTTAAAGAAATAATAACAGAAAACTTCCCTAATCTGATGAAGGAAATAGACATTCAACCCAGTACAGGGGAGTCCCGAATAAAATGAAGCCAAAGAGGCCCACACCAAGACACATCATAATTAAAACATCAAAAGTTAAAGACAAAAAAGTAATTTTAAAGCATCAAGAGAAAAGCAGTTAGTTGCCTACAAGTATGCACTCAAATACTATCAGCGTATCTCTTAACAGAAACTTTGCAGGCCAGAAGAGACTGGCATGAAATAATCAAAGTGATGAAAAGCAAGGACCTACAACCAAGATTACTCTACCCAGCAAAGCTAACATTTAGAATCAATGGGTAGATAAAGAGCTTCTTAGATAAAACAAAGATAAATGAATTAATCACCACCAAACTAGTATTACAAAAAACGTTAAAGGGTCTTTAAAAAGAAGAAGAAAAAAGATCAAAAATAGAAATAAGAAAACGGCAATAATTACATATCCATCAACAATTACTATAAATGTAAATGGATTAAATACTCCAATAAAGACATATGGTGGCTGACTGGATAAGAAAACAAGACCCTTACATATGCTGACTATAAGAGAGACTCACTTCAGATCAAAAGACATGGATAGGCTGAATGTAAAGGGACGGAAAAAGATATTTCATGAAAATATATATGAAAAGTAAAAAAGCTAAGGTAACAATACTTATACTAGACAAAACAGACTTTAAAATAAAGGCTATAATAAGAGACAAGGAAGGACCCAGTAATCCCTTTTCATGGTATTCATCCAAAGAAAACCAAAATACTAGTCATAAGGGGCATGTGCATCCATATGTGAATTGTACCATCATAGACAATGGCCAAGATGTGGAGGCAGCCTATGTGCCCCCTGATGTACGAATGGAGAAAGAAGAGATGGTACCTATATACAAGAGAATATTACTCAGCCACAAAAAAGGAACAAAATCTTGCTATCTGCAACAAAATAAAAACATAAATGGACCTACAGGGTATTATGCTGAGAGGTGTAAAACAGAGAATGACAAATGCCATATGGTTTCATTTATATGTGGAATCTAAAGAACAAAATCAACAAAACAGAAACAAACTAACTCATAGATGTAGAGAAACATTTTGAGACTTGCCAGATGGGAACGGGGTTAGGGGAAGGGTAAAAAGGGGAAGGAATTAAAAAGGAAATATTAGTAATTTCAAAATTGTAATGGGATGTAAAGTATAGCCTAAGAAATATAGTAAAAAATATAATAACTACATGTGGCATTAGATGGCTACTAGTTTTATCAAGGTAGTCACTTTGTAAGTTATAGAAATGTTTAATCACCATCTTGGAGTCCTGAAACTAATATTGTATGTCTTGACCACTGTAATCATTTGATATTAATAACAAATATTAATTAAATAATCAGTGGTCACAAGGAAGAAATGCTAAGTGAAGCACAGAGGATTTTCAGGGTAGTGAAACCATTATGTGTGATACTATAATGATGGATGCACATTGTACTTATGTCAAAACCCATAGAATGTACAACACCAATGGTGAACCCTAATGTAAACTATGGAATTTGAGTGATGATGATGCATCTGTGTATAATCACCTACCATAATAAATATACCACATTGGTGTGGGGTGTTGTTAGGAGAAAGGCTGTGGGGTTGGGAGTAGGGAATATATAGACACTCTGTATTTTCTGTTCAATTTTTCTGTGATTCCAAAACTTCTCTAAAAGATAAAGTATATTTCAAAAACATTAACACTAAAATTTGAGCTATGTTTTCAATCAGTTTTTAAAAATATAGTGGCTCATACAAAAACCAAGACTATTCTAGATTTTGCTTATAATTGCAGTATCAAAGATCAATTTCTTCAATTAACACCTGACTAATTTGAAGCCTGTGGAATCATTGATTCTTGTCTTTTTTACCCTCCAAAAAAAACAATTTAACATGTTAAACATAATTTTAAAATTACTTAAAATCTACTGTAATTCTGACAAATTCAAAGATCCGTTAATTTTTTTCCAATCCATTTTCCATCATCCTTGGATCCCATGTTCCTCAAGCCATTTATCATTGCTTTACTACATTTGATTTGATCAGTATTTTACTAGAAATTTTCTCTGTAGGTAACAATAATATATTTAATTTTAATTTATACTGAAGAATATGAATATTTCAATCTCATATCTGTTTTCACTTTCTCACTAAACTATAAACATTTTTGATGCTTAGGCAATAGTCCCTTTGTATTTCATCACCTAATATTTTCTTAAATGACTACCTGCAGCCAGTGAATACTTAATTTTTTTTTTAATAATTGATGGCTATATACCTACAGGAATCATAGCATAATTCAAATTGTCTATGGCTTTCAAGATAAAGTGATACCAAAGAGTTCTGGAGACTGGAGAACTTCACAGCTTTGACTAATCTCTTGGGTCATGTGAATGATAATCATCAACTCTTCACACTGAATAGAGAGCATCTGTCTACTATGCAAGAGGCCATGGAGAACATCCAATGCCCAAAGGCTGTTCTCGACATCTGGCAGCAATCTCTCTATCCATGTTTTGAGGCCAGAAGGTGACATATGAGAGAATGTTTGACAATAGCACACAATCACCACTTTAAATCTATGTACACGATAATGGGAATATCAAGATCATCACAGAAATAAAATAAACCCTGGTGACAAACATTTCTCCTGGCTATGCAATGATGTCTAAATTACTACAATTCTTCAACTGTTTCAAGAAAAATTACTGTATTGGAAAAAGAAATACAGCAACATGAAAGCTTATTATAAAATAAGAGTCCTTATAGATGATACCTAATTGAGTTGTATTCATTTTATCTATAACATCAACAATACACAAAAATATGTTAGAGATTTTAACATATTTTTAATGATCTCTACTATTTCATAACTTCTCATAAAACATTTAACTGTCTCTATGGTTTATTAATAAATGAACACTATTATATTTTAGTTGCAGGCTCTTGTTCTAATATATGCATAAGATTGCATATACTTAAATGTTTAATCTTACTGAGAAACTGCTACAGTTTTCCCTATTCATGAGTCCTGTGTCTAAGGAAAAGGAATGTTTTCTGTTGCTCAAACATCATTTTCAGTAAGAAATATGTTAATGTTAGAAAATATTTTAAAGGACAATTAACATAAAATCTTTTAAGGTTAACCCACTACCCCCCAAAGAGAAACCACGACGTATAGTAAACAGTGTGCAGCAAAGAATGCATGGCTGTGTTGAGTCAGTGATCTCCAGATCGACTTCTGGCTCCACCTCCTGACTCCACTCAGTCTCTGTCAGTGACCCTTGGCCATCCCCAACTACTCAAGCTGCAAACAGACTGAATCCAATTTGTTTTCCTTATGTTTTTAAAGCCACTTGCCTGTTATGCTAATTAGAAATAAATCGCTTGACCCATAAAAGAAACGGCAGGAAACCTGAAATGAAGGCATTATCCAACACTTCATGCTCCTTAGTGATGCCATTTTAAATATTTCAGACAACCTATAAATAATTAAAATCTCACCACAGCAAATTATGTCCTATTATGCAAATAAATAGCCTCCTCCCCAGTTTCATTAAAGATTCTAAATGACAAGCTGAGCAGTTTAAACATAGCAAGGTATTTCAGTGAGGCGAGAAATCTTTCAATATTTTTTTTAATTGTTAGTGCCAAGTTTCATGTGGATTTTTACTCTAACACTTTAATTTGCATGAGCAAATAAGCCTTTAATAAACCTTTTGTAAATGGGGAAATGCATCATTTAATTAAATTTGATTTGTTGTGAAACTATTGTGACTCATGAATATTTAAGAACCACGAACTCTCTCTTTTACTAAAAAGAGTACACTATATTAACTAAGGAGCAATTTTCAAGAAATTAACAGAGTCTGAAAGGTTAAAACAAATCAATAAATATTTTGGATAAACTTTTCCATAAAACTGAAAAATCTGCATGTAACAAATTTCAACAGCATATGCTCACACTTACCTACTTCATGTCAAGTTTTGTGTATAATTTTTAAACCAACAATATAAAACCAAGTTAAGTGTGAACATTTTAAAATTTATTTGTCAAAATTTTTCAGTCTTATTCTGTTTCTTTAAAGTGTTTTCTTCATGCGAAGTCAGAAGAACCCCAAGGCTTATATAGTAGGATATGTATACTATAAAACACTGCAGGAAACAAAAAATCCATTTTTAGTTAAAAAATGCTATCTATGTACATCATACAACGCTGCTACAGAATACAAAATTAAATGCTAATAAAAGTACATAAACATCTTTCCCATAGATGAATAAAAATTACATTCCTCCAAAGCATATTCTAACATTTTGACTTCAATTAAAACATAAACTTCAAAGAAAATGTTTCTATAATCGTTTTACTGGCAATTGGTTATTAAAGAAACGTCTATCCCTTTGTAACATGGTTAAAGAATACTGCTCATTGTAATAACAAATGTGACTTTCTCTAACACTGACTACGCAGTTTTCTAAATACACGCTATTTAGTGAAGGCCATAGTAGGTTAGAGAAATGTATTATATATTGTATAAGATTACTCTTGTAAAAAACTGAATTGAAAAATAGATTAATTTATCCCCTCCAAATATAAAAACGTATTCATTGAATTACTTATTATTACATTAATGTGAATATGAGTAATCCATATGATATCTCTATTTTAAAATATAATGATATTGTATTTATTATAGGTTGAAAGTAGTCCGGATTGTTTTAGAAAATAATTACAATGCAATCACAACTTCTGAAAATTCATGAAGACTATTAGTTCAGCTAATATGCAAGGTAATACAGTCTTACTACACAAAAAAATTAGTTCAGTAATTATTAAAAAATTAAAAGACCAACTTGGACTTATTACAATTTTTTTTTATTTCAAATGATCAAACACCCTAATTTTCAACACACAGATTGGGACTTATTTTGAAAAAAAAAATATCCATCCCTCTCTATCCATCACATACTGATTCCCCCCTTTCTATCTTTATAAATTCTAGTCTCTGTAGATGAGGTCTCCTTCTTCTGGAATAATCGTTCAATAGGCTTTAATGTTCTTTTTTTTTTTCTCATCTAGGTAATTTTGTTTTTAATTTATTTTTATTGGTTTTTGACAGACAGAGAGACAGAGAGAGAAAGAGAGAAGGGGAAGAGCCCAGAGAGGTCTCCATAGTTGACAGCATTCGTTTTCCATATAGTTTCACTCCACAGGTGGGCACAGGACTGCACAGGGCAGGAACTGGGCTAGGAGCCTCCCGCATAGGTCCCGGCAAGAACTAAACTGGGGGCACACCCCAATTCAACATGTGGGTCCACCTGGGCCGGAGCCGGCATTCGATCCCTAGTTTCCTGGGCTGCAAAGCGAGAGCTTAACCAGCTGAGCCATCCCAGCTTCCCCTAGGTAATTTCTTAATCATAATTACATTGTCTTTATTCTATTTTCAACTTCTCTGTCAACTCTCAATTATTTTCTCTTCCCATCAAAATAAATAAATAAGGAAGCAAATCAATAAATGATCCCACATAGACAATGAGATCAGGAGAAAAACTTTTCCTGTGCTCAGTGCTCCCAAACGCCCATCACGGGTTTTCCTCATTCCATGTTAATGAAATCCATTCCCATTATATAACTTCCTGAAAACAGTAATTTACATTAATATTTTCACTTTCTAAATTTCCACTAACTCCTCAATCCATTTTACTATAGCTTCTGTCATTAATATTGCCATAGATAATGTTTTCTCAAAGGATCTGTTTCTTGAGACCACTGAACGTTGTTCTTAAGCTCCTTGTGTTTTTTTATATTCTTAACAATTGGCAGTCTAGTGAAAATGTTTTCCTTGGTTCTCTATGTGACCCTCGCCCAGTCTTCTTACTCCTTTGACTGTGCTTTCTCAGTGCCCCTCACTGTTTCTTCTTTATTCACATGACCCTTTCCAGAATAACACTCAGTCCTCCTTCCTACCTGTGCCCTAAGGTGATAGAATCTGTGTCCATGGTTGTACCAATGAGTTCTGCAGCTACAGGCCCCAAATTTATTTCTGTCAACTTTTACTGTGAAATTTAAACACGCAGTTCCCTGTCATAGAACTCAACCTGAATGTTCTATAAGACTCTAATATGTCTTAATTTCACCCCAGAAATCTCACAAAACCCTATCTTCTTCTCATTTGCAACTATTGAGTATTATAATAGACAGAAAATCTAGAATAAAATGGAAGGATAGTAAATTGATAGACGAGATAAACGGATACATACACAGGTAGTCATCAATTGACCTGGCTCTCATCATCTCTAATTTATTATAAATATCCATTTGATTTCTCCATCCCTGCCCAAATTTGCTGATGCTGACAGTGGTTTCTCACATTGAAAACATTTTCAGGTTATCTTTGTGACTAAAAATTTTAACTGTTTCCTTTCACACACAGAATAAACATTAAAATTTCTTAGCATAGCATATAATGTCACCATTAGTTGACTGCTTCAGTTTTATTCTTTTCCCCACCTCATAACCCCATCTCCTCTGTTGGCCTACTGTGTTCTCAATAAAACTCTAATTTCTGCCTCAGTACTGCCTTTACCATGAAGCCTTTCTGGAAGCACTGAGATACTGAGTTAATCACCTTCTGCATAGGGCACCTGCACCAATCATTTAAACTCTGCTCACATATCAAACCACAGTGTAATCAACGGTTATGTGAATTTTGCCTCAACTAGAATGAGTTTCTTATTTTTGTACTTTCAGTACTTAGTCTGATATCTGCTTCATATATCACAAATTCTTTATTAAATGATCTTAAATAAAACTGATCTGATTATACATTGTTAGTTATTGAAGAGAAACAGAGCAATCAATTTCACAGAAGAGAGGGCAATATGAACCGAGAAATCTATTTCATGGTGTCATAATACAATGAAAACAGCACTGGCTTTGGAGAATAAGAGACAGAAATTTAAATCCAGATTCTGCCCCATCCTAATCTTCAGTAAATCATTTGATTTTACTGAGGTGGGACTACCTCATCTGTAAATTTAGAAAATAATACTTTATGAAAACATAAAAGTTAAGCATATAAAATCTGCAGATAGGGGTGTGATATGAAATAGTCACTGGAAAAAATGGTATCTATAATACTACTATAATTTCAGATTACTTTACGGTGATCCCTCTGTAAGAAAAATTCTTTCCTAAAAGCTAACTGGGTAAATTGCAAAATTAAAGATTCTCTGATTTGCATATTTTTTCAGTTAAATATAATCTACTCTTAGATAGTTAATATAGTGACCTATAAAATATATTTATATATTTTTGTGTGAATCTGCTCAGTTGTTTCTGTACTAGTTTTTGATATGACAAAGGGCAAATAAAGAGAAAAAAATGTGGTTATTTAGAATCACTGTCAAAGTGGGTAAGAAAATAAGAGCTGGAAGATACTTAGAAAGTTAAGAAGATGATCTTATAGAGTACTGTAGAAATCAAAGTATTAAACTGTTATAATGTAGTATAAGTACTGCTGATTATGTCAGTTAATGCTGTTAGGTATAAAATGTCATCATGTACTAGTATATACAAAATCCAATTTTATATTTTCCTGAAAATTTCAATGTTAAGTAAAAGAGTAAGAACAATGCTACTCATCATAATTCATCCCCTAAACTAAGACTAGAGTCAGTCAAAAGAATGTACTGCATTGACAGAAATCTGCAAAATTTTTAAAAATATGTGTCTTATGGTTAAATGACAATCCTCAAATTTACATTTGACCATAGTGAAGAATTAATGTTAGACATGTTAGACATACCTTATAATGGGTTTTACTGTTGCTTGTTTTTTATTATGGTTCATATTTTATATTAAAAACATTATTATAACTGTGATATAGATAGATAGATAGAGATATATAGATATATAGATATATAAAAAGGTAGTTCTTTATACTTCTTCAACCTGGTAAATTAGCTAGAGTAGCAGTATAGCTGCTATATAACCAAAATCTAAAATTTATGTTTGTTTGAATAATTAAAGTTTATATCTCAATTACAGTAATGGTTAATGACAGGTAATTCAGGTGTCCATCCACGATTGTCATTCATGGAAGCAGGTTTCTGCTATTTGGAAGTAACACATTTCTTGAAGATCTGTGCAATCAGTGGACAGAGAAATAGCAATGAATGGTGGTGGGTGTGGGAGTTTTAAAGGCAAGTTCTGAAAGTGACACATAACATTTCAGTTGATATTCTATTAGCTAGATAGATTTCAGTCATATGGCAAGACCAGACTTGAAAGGAACTAGGGGATACACCTTAATTGCCTAATAACAGAGAAGTAAAGGACATCAGGTATGTGAGCAGGTAGACAAGGTTTCCTACAATGGCTTCCCCAAATTTATTAGTGTTTGTTTGTTTTTAAATATCAGCAACTCTTACCTCATGTCTATAACCATGATAACTTTTCTTATCATTATATACTCACATTATTGTTTGTTCCTTTGAAACAACAATATACTATTAATAATCATCAGTTATAATAATATAATCTCATACTATTTTGTACCTATCATTTTATTTAAGCCTCGGAACATTCTTTTGAAGAAAAAGGATATCTCAATTTTATAGGAGAAGAAACAGAGGACAAGAATTCCAAAATAATGTAACTGTTCAAGACAAGACTAAAACCCTTTTCTCCAAATAGTCCATTTGATAGATATTATTTTATTTTTAAAATAAGAATGTGGGTAGTAATATTTAAATAATCTTTATGTTATATCTCATATACTATGCAAATATATTTTTTCTTCTATAAAAGTGAGTGTACTTTCAAATGCATGTTTTTAAAATGATTATTCTGTATTGATTTTGCTTTAATGAGATCTCAATGGTGTGTAATATCTTTTTATTAATTGTAATCTTAGTAAATATAAAAACTTTTAGGCTTTATTTTTAAGCCTTTTAATGTCTTTGACATGAACTTCAGAGTAATGTCCTAAAAACAATTACAGAGACCATTATACAAAGAATCACTTTCTGTCTTGAAAAATAAGATACTTGGGGTTCTTTTTTTTTCTTTAGTGATGCAAACTTTTCTAACTTGAATGAGAAAGCTTTTATAATTTCATTTTAAAAACCTTAATATAAGTGGACTGTCTTCATTTCTAATTCTGGGTGTTTAAATGAAGTACTCTAAATTAAACATGTCCTGGCTTTGGTAGTTTTTAATTCATTTTCTGTTTTTAGTTACACCTATCAAGTGCTTTCAAATAAATTCATAAGAAGACGAACTAATTCACATCCATGAATACATTCTGAAGATATACAAATTGGACAAGAAGATTTAATACTCAAAGAAGTTTTGTTGTAATAATTATTTATATCTGATGAACTAGAATTAATATATATACCCATGACCACCAATATTTTAATTTAGGTAAAAGCGTACAGTACATGGCATAATAAAGTATTAGCCATAAAAATCAATTTTAACAATTTGAGGAAATAATTATCATACAAGATTAAAAGTACACAATTTGTAATTTATAATTCACATGTGTAAATTTTAAAAATTGCTCAGTTTTGACAGATGAAATCAGTGATAACTTCTATGTTGTTCTCTGCCCTTTTATACAGTATTCAAATTTACTTGAGCACCAGAATTACATTTATAATTTTCACTAATTTGAGAATAAAATAAATGATCCATTTTTGAATGATATAGAGCTAAACTTCATATCAGACAACAATAGAAGACAACAGGAGACTGGATTGAAAGTTGAACATACTTCTTAATCTAAAGTATGTATATGTAACACTAAAGAATTTATAAAGAGAAAAAAAGAGTATGAGGAAAGCAAGTGCCAAGAATATGTAACTGAATTTGAACTTGTCTTTATAAGTAAGTTTTTAGGAGTGGAGACAATGTGTAAGGAAAAAACATCCAAATTAGTAATAACAGTATTCTGAGATGCAGACTGTGTTTTCCTAGCAGACTCTTGAACTTGACCTGCCTTGAGGAACCCCTGTTGTGGAGGTTTAATATCTTGTAGGGATCTCAGGCTCCTGGCAGTGTGATAGCAGCAATGTATGGGGAGAGCTGCTGGAAGCTGAGAGAAGAGCCTGAAAGCTAACAATGATAACCAGCAAAGGATAGCTCAATCAAAGAGAAGGAAAGAACAAGGAATATTTTTCCAATACATTTTAGCTAGCAGGATAGGCTTAGAGAACAAAGTGCATTATGTGTAGCAACAAGCTGACAGCTGCACTGAAACCTCTTAGAAAACCTATAAAAAATTAATTGCTAATAATATTAATGCCAAATTTTGGAAGATGGGGAAATTAAAAAAAACATGTTAGAAAAATAATAGATCAGAACACACTTTTGTTTAAAATAGTAAATAACAGCAGTTTTTGAGTACAAGAATGTTTGCCTGAAAAGTTTACTTTCTGCTTGTGACTTATTTACAATGTAATTTACCTCATAATGATGTTCTCTATATTTACCTTCTATTGAAAAAAAGTATGTGCAGTTTAATACTTACCTAAATAGATATCTGAATATGATTTCATTTATTCTTACTTTGCATCTTTGTGAGAGGCAGGACGTAGACACTGTTTTTCTCTTTGACTGTTTTAGAACACCACATCAGGTTAAGGACAAGATAGACTCTATAAACCCTGGGTTGTAAACTATTTTCTAATCATTAGTTCCAACTCAATGTAAAGCATATAATCAACAAAGTTTATCAAAAGAATTTTTAGCACAACTTTCAAGTTATAGTTACCATGAACTCTTTCCTATAAAATGGCAAACACTCAAGATACCCAAAGGTGTCTAGCATTGTATTCATTATAGTAGCAACAGGAAAGAAATAGAAGATGCTTTGTTTGCTCTCAAGATATCTAGGGGAAGCTGGGATGGCTCAGTGGGTTAAGCGCTCATTTTTGCAGCCCTGGAGACCAAGGAGCGAATCCCGGCCCCGGCCCGTGCGGACCCATATGCTGAACTGGGAAATGCCCCCAGTTCAGTTCTCACCGGGGCGAGACCCCGGCCCAGTTCCTGCCCTGTGCAGCCCCACCCACCTGTGGAATCAAACTATGTGGAAAAACCAATGATGTACAACTATGGAGACTGTTCTGGGCCCTCCCCCTTCTCTCTATGTATCTCTCTCTCTCTCTCTCTCTCTCTCTCTCTCTCTCTCTCTCTCTCTGTCAAAAACAATAAAAATAAATCTTTAAAAAAAAAACAAAAAGAAAAACAAAAAAAAGATATCTATAATGCCATTGTGACTTATATTAATCAATATTCCTTCTCTGGTTCCATAAAAGGAACATGTGCTGAGGCTGTGCCCTCTCAGGGAGGTAAGTAAGCAAAGGATGCTTCAACATCCCATCTACTCAGGGCTCCCCTCAGTCCTCTCTAAGGGAGGAAGGATCACTTCACCCATTGATAAGATGTGGTGAAGTCTTTTCTAAAGCATGATCGTGTCTTGTTTACTCTCTCTGCTTCTTTCAAAATTTTAAATCTAAATATTCTCAAGATGTCCTTTTTTCTCAAATCATCTAGTTTTAATGCTGACCAGCAGAACCTAAGACTGTAATGCCAAGTGCTTAGCTTCTCTGTTAAGGCAATGATCAAATAATGCAATAAACTTCCACATGCATAAGGTTGGCTGGGTAAATATCTATGGGGTGCAAACAATTCTTTTTGGAAGTTTAGTGAAGCCAGATAAACCAGAGGACACCCAGTTAAATTTGAATCTGAGAAAAACAATGGAAATATCTGAACATGAGTATGTCACAAATATTGTATGTGATATACTAAAAAGTTGTTCCTTCTTTATATGAAATTCAAATTTAACTGGATGTCTAGTTTTTGTATTTGTTGAATCCGGCAGACTTACTTTGGGCAGGCTTCAAGATCTGGATTTGAGGAAGGAAAAAGGACTGCATCTAAACTGGTACTCTGTGACAGTATATTCTAGATGACCTATATTTTGGGAACACAAATATTATACAGTATTTAAATTACCATCTAACTCTGTTTATTAGTTGAGTTGTTTAAAACACAGTAGAGTCGAAGATAGAAGGCTATGTTAAGTGCTTTATATTTATAATAAATATATCATCACAACCTCCTTTTGGGCTACTTGCTTTTTTAATCATTTTATAAAGATTTTTTTTTTAATATATTTTTATTTATTTATTTATTTTTGACAGAGAGAGAGAGAGAGAGAGAGAGAGAGAGAGAGAGAGAACTGAACTGGGGGAGCTCCCAGTTCAGCATATGGTTCCGCACGGGCCGGGGCCGGGATTCGATCCTCGGTCCCCGGCGCTGCAAAGTGAGCACTTAACCCACTGAGCCATCCAGGCTTCCCCCATTTTATAAAGATTTTAATACTAAAACTCAGGCATTATATTGCTTCATCACACAAACAAATATTAGTACTACTGGCAAACTGACCTGCCCACTAATTCTCCCTAACTCCAGAAGCTTTGTTCTTCATTGCCATGTCATGCTCTTAACAAATATAGATGTAAGAAATCTAGAGAGCAAGAAAAATTATAGTATACTATCCTGTCATTTATATCTGCTAAGCAATAACTTCCTGTATGAATTACTCTCTATAAATTTAAGGAAACTAACCAAATTACTAACTCATAAACAGTAGTCAACCTTTATTCACAGTTTAGTGTTACCAAAAATCACCAATGAAAACTGTTAAAAGTGCAGATTGCTATTTCTTATTGACAAACATTATATTCCAATAGTCTGGGCTGAACACAGGGATCAGATTTTAAACAATTTCTTCTATCAGTTCTTACACATAGGTAATCCCCAAATCATACTTTGAGGAACAGTTCATAAATAGCTAAGTCTAGCTTTGAATTCCAGAAATGTTACATTTCAGAAATATATTGCAAAGTAAGTATAAATGAATTAGACATTTATTCTACAGGAGCTTGGATCCTCACTTAAACAAAAACTAATCCCTTACATTTTATTAGTTGTTTCTGTAAGATCAGTCCTTTCAATTCTTCTTGGGTATGAGAATCACCTGCAGAATTGTGAAAGCACTTATTCCTGGGTCCTATCCCCAAAGATGCTGGTACAGTAGATCTCGGGTGTGGCCTAACTACTTCCATGTCCAATAACCTTCCAAGTGACACTGATACTGTCAGGCATCAGATCACAGTCAGAGCACCACTGTGTTAGCTGATACTGCTTGAGACAAATTTAGCAGATCATCACACTGTTTGGAAATTTGATTATGGAACTCTTGAAGTAAAGACAATACTTAAGATGAATTTAAACAATGGTAAAAAAAGCAGATATTCACCAATAAAATTTAAAATATGCAGAGGTAAAATGAAGAACACATTATTCACAATGGAATCCACATCAATGTTATAGTATAGTTCATCTGAAAACTAAAACATGACTGAATTCTTTTTTCAAAAACAATAATTCCTAAAAACCTAGTAAGGGTAATTAAAAGTAATTGGATCAGTGAATTCTACAAAGGTCTCTTGAAATGCAAAATGAAATTAATAATCTTATATTATTTACAATTTTTTTTTCTAGCTAATTACTCAGCTTTCTTTTTTGAGGGGTTGAAACTTAAGTTGGCTGTGAAGAAAAGTAAAAGATTATTTTAAAAAATTACATATTATAGTAAATGGTATTAGTTCCTGAGAGGATACAAGGATACTATGCTAAGCACTTTAGATAACTAGTCCTTAGTGGATCTATAAGAAAATGGTGTTTGTATATTCATTTTAAGGGTGAGGAAGGTAAGATGTAGCTAGCTGAAATTATTTGTCAAAAGTAACAATGCTGGAACGTGATACAGAGAATTGTCTATCACATCTCAAAGTCCTCTTTGTAGAGACAAAGCAAATAAAATATGCCAAACTAAAAGTGAAGAAGGCACTATTACAAGAAAAGAAAGCCAAGAAGGCGTGGATTCCTGCCATTTTGAGCTGTTTGTTTGTTCGTTTTAATTGATCTAGACCCCATTCTCCAGAATCACAGCATGCTGTGGTTTCAATTTCAGCACTGAAGACCTCTTTCTTAATTTAATATTAAAGTTTTAATTTGGTTCAAAAGTAAAACTTATCAGTCCACATCCAGCATTTAATTTCTTATGCCTAGTCTTATTTTGTTTGTTTGTTTAAGTATTAGCGCTCTCTTGCCATGAATTTTAAACCACTGCTTTTTTTTTTTTTAAGGATTATAGGTGAATTTTTATTCCAAACATTCTTTATTAAAGTTATTGGGGTGACATTGGTTAGTGAAGTTATATAGTTTTCAAGTGTACAATTCCATAATACATCACCTATATATTGCATTATGTGTTTAAGCTTCTTAAACAAGACAAAGAAGTTTGGCTGCAGGTGTTCATACAAGGCACATTAAGTTCCTATATCTTTTTGAGAACGGACTATGTTATAATAACATTTGCATCCCCAGAGTATCCTAGCACCAGGGCTCACATTAAAAACTCTAAGTAAATGTCAAACCAAAGTGGACAAGTCTATGGACATCAATGCTCTTTGCTGACAAATATACATATAATCACTCAATTTATGATAGATACTAAGCTAAATATTTCAAGTTTAGTGCTAAAGAAGCCAAAATGAATTAATTAGTGCTATGCTTATCCTTATCTATACCTATTTATACAATTCAAAACACTCCCCTTTCTTCTTCTCGCATCTTCTTTTATCTCAAATTGTGGTTTTCAATACTGTTGCCAGTCAGTAGGGACAGTGAAAGGCAGAGATAAGAAGACAGGGACAGAGAGAGAGGTGATGATAGAGAGACTAAATTATTTCATAGGGTATCATATGAGTATAGCAAAATATATTAATTCAAATAACTTGGTTTATGTGCATCCTTATTCTCATTTAGGTAATCCTGATAACATTAAATAACATTTGTAATTGCACACAAATGTTATTTGAATGACTTTATAATATTAGAGGAAACTTTCGAAGCAACACATCTAGCAACAGAAAAAAGACAAAAATGATTTTTAGAAGAAATGATTTAAAACCAATAAAATATTTTTATACATTTTTTTTTAATTTAAGAAGTTTACAATTAAATTCAACAAACCACTATAAGATGCAAAATGTCCACACAAAAATGTACAGGACTGATATTTTCTTATATCCACTTTTTATATTCATGTATATCACCTACTCCATTTAAAACATAGGAACAGGTGTAATAATTTTTTTATAAATGTAGTAGTTTGTTATATAGTTTATTTTGACAACAACTTTGTTTCTTAGAGGAACATATCAATATGGTAATTCAAGATAATCAACAATAACGTCAGTAGTAATTTGTTAAAGAAAAGGTACAAATCAAAGAAATAGAAATAAGAGTATAACCTAAAGTCTGGGAATGGACTAAGTATATATAATTTAAAACCAATTTTTGTCAATGAATAAGTGAGATTTAGACAAGTTACATATTTTATCCAAAATTATACATCTTATATGGAATGAAGCCCAGATATAAAAATAAGACTGAATCAAAGAAATCAACTATGTTCAAAGATATTTGAAGAACAATAATAATCAGGTTTTCCAGGATTGTGAGATGTGAATAAGCAAAAGAGAGCTAAATGGCTGAGAAAGAAGGCTGGAGTTAAAATTTGGAGGACTGTCACTAGGGGTGTGCATTTAACTTGTTAAGAAATCACTGTAAAGAATTTGAAATAATGGTGATGTAATCATAACTTAAAATATATTTGAGAAGAAATCATACTTAAACTTATACTTAAAATATATCTTAATTTAAAAATATTTAAACTTAAAATATATTTGAGGAGAAAGAGGTAACCATGATACTTAGTATAGTCGATATGGATATGCTGAATAAACATATAATAAAATACATCTTTACAATGTTTATAACACTTTTTCAACATGTTTTTCCTTCTTTCTATAATATTTAACAACTCATTATCTTTCATTCTGGGTGTTAATACGCTACTTTAAACAGAGCATCTATTCTCAATCATTATTGGAGATCAGTGATACATTTCCTTTCTACTTAGCAACAAGTACATATTGGCAGCCATAAATTATTTTTCTATGTGATTATTTGGAAATATATTAACTGTCTATGAAATAAGAAAAATAAAAACATATCATTATTTATAGACATTTTCTTAGAAATTCTATATGACAACATACAGATCTTACTAAATACTTTCATGAAATCTACCTTTCAGAAAAAAATTCTTCTGGAATTTATAAAAATTTGAAAGCATATATTTTTTGTACCTTTAAATATCTATAATTATATTATTTCATTTTAACCTTAAAAACAGTATGTAAAATATCTTTCTAAATATTTCCAAACAGCATTCTTTACTTGTTTCTTCACACATTTTGTAACCTACTGTGTGTTATAATGTGACAATTTTTAAGAGGTCATTTATAATTTTATAAAGACAATAAAATGCAGTATATATTTGATATGCATAAATACATATTTTCTATGATATAGAAAATTTCATTTAAAATGTTTGTCAAAAATATAAAATATGAAAACAAAGTATCTGAAATGAATATGCTCAAAGGGTAACATTTCAGCTTGAAATTGATTAGCCTCAAAATAAATAAAAATTTTTAAATTTAGCAAGAATAAATTGAGATAAAATACCAAGAGAAAAGTAATTGATTTAGTGATACTAAAAACTGTGGATATAATGAGAATAAGGAAAACATTTTAAAACATAAAAGGACAAATTAATTTTAAAAAATCATAGTTTACCACTAAGTTTCTCTCCATTGTTAGTGTGGTACATTACATTTATTTTACATACATTTACATTTTGTTTAAGCATCTAGTATTGATAAGATACCTCTAACACTTGTACTTACAAATTACCTTGTATGATTCTATGAAGGTATTTCAGGCAAGAGTTTCTACTGATGATATCATAGGAACCATTCAGGTAAAGCTCATGCACTTAGTAAAAGCCAGCCCTTAAGGAAAGTCATGATAACTTAACAAGGGTTTTTCAGTCTTATCAATTTTCCTAAACCTTGTGTAGGCAATAAATTACAAAACTGCATAAAAACTGTTACATAAAAATTATAGGGGAAGCCGGGATGGCTCAGTGGGTTAAGCACTCACTTTGCAGCCCCCGGGACCGAGGATCATATCCCAGCCCCGGCCCGTGCGGACCCATGTGCTGAACTGGGGAGTTCCCCCAGTTCAGTCTGTCTCTGTTTCTGTATCACTCACTCTCTCTCTCTCTGTCAAAAACAAACAAACAAACAAAATTATAGGTACTCCAAAAATAAGAAACCACATATCGTATACACTATGTTGCAAAATTTTTAAAATTATTATGTATTAAATCTTTTAATTTCTCTATGATTACTACATTACCATTAAACTCCAGTCTAATCATGTAGGAAAAAAAATAAAAACATGAAATTCCAGATTAAAAGACAAATCAGCATTGTATTTTTTGTTTTTGATTTATTTATTTATTTTATTGTTTTTGACAGAGAGAGAGAGAGAGAGAGAGAGAGAGAGAGAGAGAGATACAGAGACAGAGAGAGAACTGAACTGGGGAAACTCCCCAGTTCAGCATATGGGTCCGCACAGGCCGGGGCCGGGATTCGATCCTCGGTCCCTGGCGCTGCAAAGTGAGCGCTTAACCCACTGAGCCATCCCGGCTTCCCC
>PVKE010008081.1:0-10685 GCA_004027555.1 Craseonycteris thonglongyai
GGATCGAATCCCGGCTCCGGCCCAGGCAGGACCCACGTGCTGAACTGGGGAGTTCCCACAGTTCGGTTCTCTAACTGTCTCTGTCTCTGTCTCTCTCTCTATCTGTCAAAAAGTAAAATAGAAATAACTATGCACTGAAGACAAAAAGATAATTTCTCTCTATAAATGTGAAAAGATAAAAAAAAAAAAAAAAAAAGAGGGGAAGCCGGGATGGCTCAGTGGGTTGAGCGCTCACTTTGTAACCCCAGGGACTGAGGATCGAATCCTGGCCTCAGTTCGTGTGGACCCATATGCTGAACTGGGGAGTGCCCCCAGTTTGGTTCTCACTGGGGTGAGACCCTGGCCCAGTTCCTGCCCTGTGCAGCCCTGCGCCCACCTATGGAATGAAACTATGTGGAAAAACCGATGATGTGCAACTATGGAGACTGTTCTGGGCCCTCCCCTTTCTCTCTGTCTCTCTCTGTCTCTCTCTGTCTTTCTCTCTCTCTCTCTCTCTCTCTCTCTCTCTCTCTCTCTCTCTCTCTCTGTCAAAAACAATAAAAAAGAAATCTTAAAAAAAAAAAAAGAGTATGGAGTTGATTCTAAGTTGATAGGAGGCCACTGGAGAAATTTAAACAACAGTGACACAATTCGTTGTTGTTTGGAAAAGATCAGTCTAACGGGAGAGAAGGGGAAGCCAGCAAAGGGACCAGGCCATCTTCCAGGTAAGGGAAGATGGGTTCTGGAGGTAAGAAGAGCAGCTCACACACCACAATATTAGGAGGGCAGAGTGACAGACAGCAGATGGCGTGGAGCTTCACCATCAGTCAGCTTTCTGCACTCAAGAGGCTGGGGTCGTATGTTCCCAAACTAGCATCGATATACTGGCCTTTGTTCTTAGACCAAGAAGACTTCCGCTACATTTAGGGAGGTCTGAATGGGACACTGAGGGACACAGTGCAGGTGGAGGACAGAGGGCCTGTCTGGCCAGGACTGACACCCAGACCTTCCTGGCTGAGTCACTTTGAGCAGGGCCTTCCCCTCTCTGGATCTCAGTGCTGACAGCACCCTGGGGACAGTGGGGACGAGCAGCGTATCTGCCTGGGCCTCACACCCTTGTCTCTCTCTCCAGACTCGTCTGCAGGCCGGCGTCGGCTACGGGAACACCCTCAGCTGCATCCGCACTGTGTACCGGAAGGAGAGTGTAAGTGCCCCTTTGGCGGGTGGCTGGAGCCTCCAGGGCCTCTCACCCAACAGGCAAAGTGCTCCGGGCCTGGGGACCGAGGCCCAGCCCTCCCACCAGCATACCTGTCATGGGGGAGGTCTTGTTCGTTCCCGCACATCATGTTTGGCTCAATTTTTCCAGATCACCTCACACCATACCTCAAACAGCACCTGTGACCTAAACTCAGTCCTGCCACCTACTGTGATGTTATTGGGTATAAAAAAACTGGTTTTGTGTAACCTCGCTGGAGAAATTCTGAGGAATTTAGAACCACTGTGTGGAAAATTCCTGCAAAAACAGGATGACCTGTCAGGTTTTCAAACTGAAAAGAGTAGCTGGTAACCATGTGCCCGTGGGCTTCCCTTTATCCGAGCGCGATGGGAGCCCCGAGCCCGGCTCCACGCACCCAGAGCTGGTTTGTGAAACAGGTCACTCGAGACCATGGAACCCAAGCATTTTATTATTATTATTATTTATTTATTTATTTTGGCTAAGGGGAAAACCTGAGTAATACAGAAAAGTGCCCTTGTGAATTACCATGTGCTTTAGGGAGATTTTCTAAGGCCCCCTTTTGGGGAGTTTGAAATAAATTTTAAAATTTAGGATGTCAAGGCCTATGGATTTAAAGCAACAGTTAGCTCTAGGGCAGCCGGTGGCTTCTCCTAGAGTCACCAGAAGCGTGGCCTCATTGCTGACCACTGTTTCCACCAGGTTTTGTGTCAAAAGTGCCCTGTGGCTGCTGAGACTCTCGCCCACACCTGCAGTTTCTCCTCAGACCTTGTGTCTATGTCGGGCTGTTGTTCTGTCTGATTGGCTGCTTTAAAATCAGGGCGAGCCCTGCCAACCTAGTACTAGCTGTTCCAGGGTGATGTCGATTCCTCCATGCCCAGGAGACGGTGGGTGGCCCTCCCCACCGGTTGGCACATTTTCCCTGTCGTGTCTGCCAGCCAGGAGCATCCCAGCTTCAGAGCTTCTGTGGGGACCGTGGATGTTCCTCTGAGACACAGCAGCTCAGAGCTAAGCAATGTCCCAGGTTACCTGAGGAAGAGGGTGTGTGTGTGTGTGTGTGTGTATAGATGTGCACATACCTGTGAACGTGTGTGTGAGCTGTCCTGCCCCTGGTAAATAGGGTGCATGCACACAATTCAGGATTGGCGGGGTCACATACAGTCTGGAGTTTATAGGACAGCTTCTGGTGCTTTTTCATCTTTGGCATGGGGCTCATGCATGCTGCCTTGACCCCTCCAAGGGCCTGTGGAATTTTCCAGTTTCAGAGAGTGTCTGTGGGATTCATGGAGAATCAGCATGGGAAGCACCCTGTCTTCCACCCTCTCTTCCCTTCCTGCGTCCTGTGTATGGCAGAAACCCCTTCGTGCTGACCTTCCAGGGACGCCCACCTCCTGTTCTTCTAAGATACCCCGTGCTCAGGGGCAGCATCTACAGGCTGGCCCAGGTGCCCCTGGGCAGCTGTGGGACCCTCTTCTTAGCCCCTCACCACAAGCTTAGTATATTACATTTTAGTTGCCTGTCAGCTTGTCCATCCAGGTTCCCCCAGGCCAGGAGCTCAGGGAGGGTGTTTCTGTCTTATTGTTGTCCCCAAGGGCCTGGCACGTGGCAAGTGCCCAGAGAATGCTTCTGTTGGAGTGACACATTGGGGGTGGGGGGTATATTCGGTGCTTAGCAAGCCCATCCACAGTTTCTCCCTCGGCCACAGCCCAAGAACTCTACCACGCTGGTGGCAAGTATGGGCTCCAGACCCAGGACACCACTGCTCAGTCAAGACTTCGTGAGAAGCCCGTTCCTCCTCAGGGCAGGAATGTTCTGTCTCATATCACATCAGCACCCTCTTTTAACCTCTCCCGCTGGCACAGTGGCTTGGTTTTGTGGTGTTTTACCACCAGCCCACAGGCTGCAGGAGGGCACGGTCTGTGCTCAGGACAGTGCAAGGGGCTGGGCACCCGGCTGCAGTGGGGCTCTGGCACTCACGCTTCCTCCCCCGGGGTCTTCCCACAGGTATTCGGCTTCTTCAAGGGCATGTCCTTCCCCCTGGCCGGTATCGCCGTCTATAACTCCGTAGTGTTTGGGGTCTTCAGTAACACACAGAGGTTCCTCAGTCAGCACCAGTGCAAGGAGCCTGGGGCCAGCCCAGCCCACTCCCTGTCGGACCTGCTCTTGGCCAGCATGGTGGCTGGCGTGGTGTCTGTCGGGCTGGGCACACCTGTGGACCTCATCAAGATCCGACTGCAGATGCAGACACTGCCGTTCCAGAAAGGTAAGAGGGCAGCGGAAGGGCTTGGTGTCTGGACATCTGGGACCCTCTCCTGGTTGGCCGGATCTGGGGAGCGGTTGTTGCCTCCTTTTTATTGAGCAGGGCCTCCGCGTGGTCACGTAATCATCTACAATAATTGTTACTTGATCTGGAATAGTAACTCTCATTGGTTAAGTATTTCCTGGGCCACTGCTAAGAGTTCTGCATATGTTCGTTTAATTGCTCTTTCTAACCGTTCCGGAAGCAGGACCACAGTTAACTATTTCCACTCTCAGAGGAGAAAACTGAGGCTCTTGGAGGTGTAGACACTAATTCAGGGTCACACACCCAGCAGTGACTGGTAAGTGAGGACCAGAGACATAATTTGTGGTGCTCAGTGAAAAATACAAATGTGGGATCCTTGTTCAAAAATGATTAGGGATTTTGAAAGGGCAACAGCGGAGCCGTAAAGGCAGTGTGGGTACACGGTTCTCAAAGCCACGCCTGCCCCATGTACCATCGAGGGCAGCCGGGAGGCCTCACACCTAGACGGGCCGCAGGGGCGGGGGCCATCCCTCTCCTCACCCTGACACCCAGAGACAGCTTTATTCCTTGGTGTGCCCTGCCATTACTTCTGCACTGTGAGCTACACCTGCCATCTCCTCCTTGTGGGAAAGAAGTGTCTGTCTTCTCCTGGGAGTGGTTCTGAGATGGCGAACGCAGAAAGCAGGACGGCACTCCTTATGCAGAACACTCTAGAAGGACAAGTTGGGAGCCTCAGAAGACACGTTTCAATGCCTTGGAGTTTGGTTCTTGGCTCGGCTCTAAGTTCAGGGTCTCCTCAGGGAAGATACTGTCCCTTCCTGGGCCTCAGCCTCCTTTTCTGTCTAATGGAGGGGCTGATCCACGGTGCTCCCCATCACCCCAGGCACCCCATTGGGGCCAACAGCTCTTGTGGATCAGACCTTCTCCCTGGCAGCCTTCTACATGTGACCCTTCTGTCCGCAGAGGATGGCGCTCAGCTGTGTCCCCAGGAGCTCACTCAGGAGCATCCTAGCCCAGTGCCTCTCCTGACCCAGCCTGGCGCCTCGATTCAGCAGTTGTCCGGGACAGGCCTGAATGATATTCCACATGGGGACATGCAGAGGGCCTGGGACCAGGCTGCCCTGAGGAGGTGCCTCACACCTGCTGGACCCCCAAGGCCCACAGTCACCATTCGCATGACAGGGGATGCAGGACAACAAACAGGCTGGCTCATCAGGAGGGTCACAGAGCATGGCCCCAAGGGGGCCACCCAGGCAGATACAGAGCGGGAAGGGGACATCCATCTACTGGACACACTGATTTGGGTCTTGCTACAATGTCATTTCATCAAAGGCTTGTACCTCTGAGAAATGTTTGAGGCTTGCTGGTCGGCCCCATCCCAGAGATGGAAGCAAACATGTAGAAGAATGAAGGGCATTATGAGCAGGCTCAGAACCCAGGGCCTGGGCCCTCAGGTGGCCTTCTACTCTGCTCTGTGTACTTCAGAAGGGCCTGTGTTCATCTCCGGTGCAGAGGAAATCGCCCCATAAGTCTCAAAAACCCCTTGGGGTCCAGATGTTGGAAGGGTGTCAAGGATGAGGCTCCTCAGCTCCTGGGGCAGCCCTACCTCCTTCACGGCCTGGACGCTTAGTTGCTGGGAGGGGAGGAAATAGGGACAGGCGTGCATGGATCTGCGTGTGGGTCAGGGACACAGCCAGCCTGGTCACCAGGGAGATGCTTCTCAAGTAATGTCTTCCTTCAGGAAGCCTGGGGCATTTCGAGGCAAGTTAATTGGTGAGCTTTTTTGACCGTGTTTGATTCTGTTGCCCGCCCTCACACACCCACATCTTTCCTGTGAGGGGTAGGGGGTTGCAGGAATGGTGGCGGCCTTGGCAGGCCCCAGCCTGACCTACGGGGATCTTGAGACCAGGCTAGAAGCCTCTGGAGACTGCAGGGAAGATGGGAGGCAGCCAGCGACTAGCCAAACCCAAGAAAGATTCCAAAGCTGGGTGTGCAGGAGCCTCGATTTTAGGGAGCTGAGCAGCTGCCAAAGTTGTGCAGTGTTTCTCGTGTGCCTGACACTGCTAAGTGCCGTATGTGCATCACTTCATTTAATAGCCACCATGACAGGGTGAGGTTGCTATGACTGTTAGCCCTATCCACTTATCCAACACGCAATAGTTATGCACCCGCTATATGCCAGGCACTGGCCTGGGTGAGGGGAACACCGTGGTGAGCAAAAGACTGTACGGTCTGTCCCTCCTATAGTGTTTTGTCCAGTAGACAGGGACATAGGGACTGGGTCACTTCACACATGGTGGGTGGGAGGGAGCCAAGCTTTGGAGCAGGTGCTGGAAGGGTGGAAGGAGAGTCTAGAGGTCAGAACCATGCAGCACCTAGGCCTGCTCGCCTGGGACATGGCCCAGCGAGGTGGGACTCTTCATAACTGCCCGTCCAGGAAGTCTGGCCCTGCTAGCCTGGTTGCCTGGCAAAGCCCTCTGAGCAGCGAGAACATGGGGACCTGTGTGCCTCCCCTGTCCCTCTCCACCGTAGGAGGCATTGTTAGCATCTCAGGGGAGATGTGACCCCCTGACCCTATTCCTGTATGGATGGGGTCCTGCCTGGGACCTCAGCTCATCCAGGCCTGGTGCCAGAGGAAACCTTTCTCTTAAGTAAACCCCTTGAGGCAGCAACAGAAACTGCATGTGTGTTTGTTCTGTCCCTCCCAGTGTGGCAGCAACTGGCCTTTGGGAGCTCAAGGAAGGTTCTTCTCAAGAGGCCAAGGAGCTTCCAGCAGGCAGACAGTCCTCAGCCCTGCAAAGCTCTGCATCCTTAGCGCCTGGTCCCAGTGCCTCACTGTCAAGTGCAAAATGACGGTTTACCCAAGTGGAGGGAAGGTAGAAACCAAGATTGGAGGCTCCACCTCGTCTGTGCCCCCCAAGCCTCTAATGTGGGCTATGCCAGACCGGTCACAGCCCTGGGGTCTCAGGAGCCTGCAGTTGCTGAGCCCTCTGAGCCAGGCACCGTGCTGAGAGCTTTGTGTGTGTGTCTAATCTTCACAGCAACCCAGTTCCTAGACAGTTATGGAGGGGAGACTGAGGCACAGGGGGCTTCCATGCCTGCCTGAGGTCACTCCCCTAGTGGGAGGTGGCGCTGGGATGCGGACCCAAGTGGTCTGACTCTGAGCGCACTGGTGCTGTCTCTGCTTCTGCCCCCAGGATTTTGTAGAAGCTGAGGCTACAATAACACCTGGGTCTTTGCCCCAAATCCTCAAGCACAAAACCAGCTTCAGACTTTAGGGACGGTTGTGGGCTGAGAGCAGGCTTCCAAAATGATGCTGTTCAAGTAATGGGCATAGCTTGTGGGTTGCAGGGATGAGTATGAATTCCGTGGCTTTAGGTACCTCCTCTGCATGGTCCACTTTGCCTTACCCCCTACGTCCTTCCTCAGCTGTGTGAGAGAAGGGCTTTGGTGACTACAGGTGCTGGGCAGGGTCCCCTACTGGCGTTGGGACAGGGGAGGCAGGCAGTGTGTCACCAGGCCATACTTTCTGCCAGAAATCTCTCCAGCCTTTTTCTTGTTCCTCAGGAGCCCTGTAGGCCAGAGGTAGAAAACTCAGAGCCTCAATGGGGCCAGGGAGGTAACGGGAATGAGTGGAGGAGTCTGGCAAATGGACCCTCTTCTTCTTTTGCCACCCACTGCCCTCCTAACCTGAGTTTCATTTTTCCTCTTTTCCTTGAAACATGGACCCTGAACCTGTTTCACTTTCCAGATCACTGTGTTCCTTACTACAAGAGCATCAGTGCAAGCGCATGTGTCAGCTTTGGAATCTGGGGGGCAGGAGGGCGTGGGGGCCCCCATCCTGTGGGAGGAGGTGGCTCCCACTGCATACCCGCTGACTGCGGCCATGTGGCCTGGATCTTTTGATTTTTAGGAGAAGGCAGAAAGTTAGATTTTCCTGTGGGGCCTGTCCATTAGAAACTGTCAGATAATTCAATGAACAACAAAGCCAAACACGAGCAAACCAACATAGCGTGGTGCAGCCCGAAGCACCGCGGAGGCTGGACAGTGTGGGGTGGGCTGCCCGCGAGCGTGTGGGCTCTGCTCTGGGTCAGGCCCGCTCTGCGAGGTGACTGGGCTGAGATGAGCATTTCCAGGCCGCCTTGAGCAGGGTTTGTGGGATTGCTTATGGTTTGTGGCTTTACCCGAGAATTGCCAGCCTCACTTCCTGGGTGGTGACGATGAGCCATGAGAGACTCCGCCCACGTACTGAAGCCAGGTGCCAGATCACGTCTGGGGCTTCTCGGCTCCGGGACACTGACAGGTGGACTGGCAGGTGGACTGGCGGGCTGAGGTGAGCGCTCAGCTCATCCGGCTGGGGGATTTGCACATAGAAAGCCAGTGAGGTCATTCTGATTGTCTATTCGTGGTGAGCCGTGGGTGAAAATGTACAAAATACAGAACGTTGACTACAGAGGAGCAAAATGCCCATCCATCCAAACACAGTTCCTCTTAACACATTGCTGTGTTTCCTTGTCTTTTTGTATGTACATAAATATTTTAAGAGTTTCATTTCCTGTTCTTAGCTCAACATAACAGAAATGTAGTTTGTGTTTTAAAATAGCATATAAAATTATTTTAAATGGATGGGTAATATGTATAAAAGATGTTCAATATTCCATCAAATACATGCATGTGTGTGCTTGCACACACACACACACACACACACACACACACACACACACACACACTGAGAAGAACGATGTAGTATGGTAAGAATTCCATTTCTGGAGTTAGGCTACCTGCTTCCGATCCTACCTCCACCAGTGTCAAATAACTCTGGACAACTCCCCTAACGTGACCAAGCCTCAGTTTATTCATCTACAAAGAGGACATAACAGTAGCTACTTGGGATGGAATGGGATGATGTATTACACATGAAGATTTTAGCACAATGCCTGGCATGTTGGAAACCTGAAAGCAATGATAGCTATCATATTAGCAAACTTGTTATTTAACCATCATCCTAGTGATGAACGTTTAGGTTATTTAAAGATTTATTTTTATTATTTTTGACAGAGAGAGAGAGATACAGAGACAGAGAGAAGGGGGAGGGCCCAGAACAGTCTCCATAGTTGCACATCATTGGTTTTTTCCACATAATTTCATTCCACAGGTGGGCGCGGGGCTGCACAGGAAAGAACCAAACTGGGGGCACTCCCCAGTTCAGCATACGGGTCCACACGGTCCCCGGGGCTGCAAAGTGAGCACTTAACCCACTGAGCCATCCCGGCTTCCCCCATTTAGGTTGTTTATAGTTTCCCCTCTTTTAAAATAGTGGCGGGATCAGCAAATTTGTCCATAAAGAGTTGCCTTCATTTAGAAGGATTTTCCTAAATGTGTGGGCTCTGATTCATGAGTGGGTCAAAGGCTGTGGTCATTTTTAGGATTCTTGGTACATATTGCGAAATTGTTATGCAAAAGGGCGTTACCAAATTACACTGAGAGTTGCTGAAGCGTAGAGGGAATTTCCATTTGGCACTGACTCCCCCTGCATACAGACCAGCTGTGTGATTCCTCATATAAACACTTGCACCTTAACTAAGGTTTTCTCCTGGGGCCGCTGCCACCTAGAGAAAAAGGAAGTGCTGGCCTGAGTTCAGTCAGATGTGACCTTGACAGGAAGGCATCCGTGAAGAATGAAGAAACCCTCCCTTTTAAAGTCACCATTCCCCTTTGCGTTCTCATAGGCATGAGCCCCACTGGGTGGCCTGTGGGGGCTGGAAGTCAGGGCTGTGGCCCCTCTGCTGCCTGGACCAAGTCACATTCTGGAGGCCAATGGCCAATGCCACTCACTCCTCCCCCATCTGGGAGCTTTCCGGTCTGTGTTTTCATGAATAGCCTAATTCATGTGCAGGTCACAATGCCCTCAATACCAGCAGAGGGCAGAGTTTGGGGGATTAGAAGAGGACTGGGCATTCACCGCTGACCATTCTAGGCCCAGCTAGAGGCACAGGGCTGTCACCGCTGTGAGAATTCATTCTGTGACTCGTTCATTCCCAAGCATTTCCCAAGCCCTGCTTGGAGCCAAACAGACCAGGTAGATCAGAGATTTCAGACCACAGCTCCTGCCTTTAGAGAGCACATGGTCTGGTGTGTGTGTGTGTGTGGGGGGGGGGGGTCAGATGTGTAGAAGCAGAAGGGCCCGTGGAAGCCCCTGGAACCTTGGAGCCTGCCTGTGCAGATCAGGAAGCCTCCAGAGAGGAAGCGGTTGTTGAGCAGGTCTTTGAATACTGGCTAGGATTTGGAGAGGGGGCTGTGGGGATGGAGAGGTGTTCATCCTGAGCAACGGGGTGGGGAAAGGCAAGCATGTCACAGGACGTGGGAGCAGTTAGGTTAGTGCAGACATGCCAGGCAGGGAACGGAGGATGCGGCTGACCTGTGGAGAGTGGGCCTTCCTTAGCTGAGGAGGAGCTTTGGGCTGTGCACTAGGCAGTGAATGACCCAAGCAGAGCTGTGTGGTGGGACGATGGATGGACCCGGGCCTCAGAAGGGGTGGGAATGGTGGGGTTGAGTGGGGTGATTTGGACAGTGCTGCCACAGACCAGACAGGCCAGGAACGGCTGACACAGGCTGTGGAAGGGAAGGAGGTGTCATAGTGAAGAGGCAGCAGTGACACAGAGCTAACAGGCCAAGCAGGAGAGAAGAAAGTGTTGAAAATGATCCAGGATTTCCAAGCTGGGTGACTGTGAGGGAGGTGGGATTGAACAGCAAGGACAGTGTGTGAGACACGCCTGGCGTGGAGTGGGGATCGCTGCGTGCTTATTGCTGCCGCCGCTGCTTAGGAACTGGCTTAGCCGCACAGGCTTGAGCGAGAACGTGATGAGTTTGGCTCAGCACGTGTTGTGTGAGGGGCCTGTAGGACTGTAGCTGGGATGCTAGGGCTGGAGGTACAGACAGGGGAGTGACGGACGTAGAAATGACAGCTGAAGCCATGACATTAAATGCAAATGCCAAGGCGAGCTGGACAGCACAAGAGGGTGGACGTCCATAAGGAAACAGGAAAAGCATTTGGGAAGGAGCAGAGCGCTGTCGTGATACTAACTCGCCACTATCGTGAACAAGTTTTGAGCCCATGGTGAGGCAGGACATTGTCCAGGCCCTGCACTGTATTTTTCTGTGTATAAGATGATACTCTTGTCTAAATTT
>PVKE010008081.1:10785-22974 GCA_004027555.1 Craseonycteris thonglongyai
AAAAAAAAAAAAAAAAAAAAAAAAAAAAAAAAAAAAAAAAAAAAAAAAAAAAAAAAAAAAAAAAAAAAAGAAAAGTAGGGGTCGTCTTATACACAGGGGCATCCAGTGCACGGAAAACTACGGTAACTCTACAACCCCTGGAAACGAGGTCTGAGAGACTCGTGTCACCAAAATAGGGAGCAGGAAAATGAAGAGGGGGGCATTGCTGAAGTTGGGGTGACACTGGTGACAGAGACCAAGGGATAGAGAAGGAAAAAGGCTTTCTTTTCCAAGTTGGGAGAGGAGAAGAAAAAAGACAATGCAGAAGGGATTTTGAGGGAAAGAGGGAAGTTTGGAGCAGCTTGCCTCAGAAGGCTGGGCTCTACCACATGCTGAAGATACTCTGAATAGAATAAAGGGGACAGAGTGTGACCAGGATTTAAGGAGAAAATGTCCTAATTTCTGGACATGCTAAGAGAAAAGCTGGTCACAGCAGAGAGGTTAGCTGAGGGGTGGGTTTGGGCAGGCAAGATCAACGACACACCAGAACACAAATTCCCTTTGAACCCAAGAATCAACATTGTGACAAATGGGGTGAAACCATTTGTCCAGTTTTCCTGAATCTTCAGAAATGTCTGTCTGGGAAGATCACCAACCATGCCTCAGAGGCCCTCAAAACATCAGTTGGTCTCTTTAGCAACATAGTATTATTGTTACCATAAATATGTGAGACTGCCAAGGCAAAACACTTCCCCAGGAAGGTTGGCCTTGGGCTTTCTTCTCAAGTAGGCTATGGGCTGCCAATAGAAGTAAGGGCTGGAGCAATGGCAGCCCAAAAGTGGAGGGAGGAGGTTTATAGAGTGGCCAGGCATATAGTCATGTAGTTTAAGAGAAGTCCTTGAATTCTGGACATTTTGACTGAGTCTTTTTCAAACTGCAGTCCACATAGCTACCAGAGATTGATAACGGTGCATACAACATAACACACCCTTGTTCAAGTTACACACATTGGTGACATATCTGTTTGTTCTTTGAATCAGTTGACAAGAGCAAGTATTGTCCTGGGCTTGACATCAGTATTGGTAGTTCTTGGCCCTGTGGGCATTCACAATCTCCCACAGTAGGCTTGGCAGCATTCTGAGGTTGGCAGATCCAGCACTTCCGGAACCCAAGGTCACATCAGAACCAGGTAATAAAATTAGCAATGATAATTATTTGCCTCAAGTAAAGCACATTTGCACAGCGTGAATTTTAGTAAAGTACCTATGCCAGCATTCTCACTTAGTTTTCACAAAGCCAAGTGAGGTGGACGAGCAGCAAAGCAAATCCCAGCTGCTCGTAATCCAGGGTTCTTTCTCTTAAACCATCTGCAGACCTTGGATCCTTTAAATCATGAGGAAACTGCTGAACTCTTTGGAAACAGGGACTGGGCAAGAGTCTCCCAGGTGATAATTTTCTGGGAAAGGGAAGTAAACTGAGGGGTTACCCCAGCTTGCTCAAGTCCACACATGGCCCAGCCCGTCTGCCAGAGGGTGTACACGCACGTTGCTGGGTTCTTCCATAGCATCTTAGACCAGCGTGGTAGCTGGGACCATGATTTGGGAGGTTCTTTTCGTGCCTACAGCCTCTGTCACAAGGACCAGACAGGCCCAGGCTTGGATGAGCAAGGAGCTTGGGAGGTGAGCAATGGGGAGGATCTGCCCGATCAGACACATGTTCACTGAACGATGCTGAAGCACACGGAGCACAGTGCCAGGCACAAGGTCATGTGCTCTGGGACACGCCATAGTGTGTGATTCCTGCCAGCAACAAATGCACTGTATCAGGGTGAAACAGCAGGCTCCGAAACCAGCAGCAACCAGGATAAACCATAGGAGGTGTACACCCTCCGGCATGTGCTGGGGGCTCCCAGGGTCTTCTAAGGGTTCCTGTTTAATATGCAAAATAGGGTCTGACCCATAGAGCAGCAGCTGTCTTTTCAGTGTTCAAGGATTGAGAAAACATACACAGGGTAGGAAGTTACTGTGGGTTATTTAAGTCAATTTTTTTGTGTTTCCCACAATAGCACCTATACATATGAGGGGAAAAAAATGGCCATAATGTATTAATACATAACAACCATTTCCTAAAAGAAAGATTTGCTTCTCACTGAGTAAACACTTCACTGATGTCAGAGTTCCTGTCCCTTGAAAAGCAGGAGAGGGTAGGCAGCCTTGGAAGCTTTGCTTGCCCTAAATGGGCTGTGACCAAAACAGTTTGTTTCAGATGTAGGCTGTCATTTTCTCATTAAGACACGGTAACACATGTCATGCCACAGTCAAAACTCACCAACTGTGCACGTACGAGCTGCATTTTTTTACTGAATGTAAATTAACCTCAATGTAAAAACAAACTGGAAAACAAGTGTAAGAGGGCAGAGAAGGACAAGGACAGGCTCTCTTGAGAGTGATTAGTCTTCATCGGGAGGAGGTGCGGCCAAGAATTCGTAACTGCACTGTAACAACAAGGAAACATCAACCAAACCCCAAAGGAGGGAAGTTCTGTTTACCAGCGGGTAGGTGGGGGTGGGGGGCGGGCAGTGTACTCTTACAAATGTCAGTGTTATTAAAAAAGAACAAAAAATGGACCGTGGAAAGGCTCCAGACTAAAGAAAGCTAAAAAGACATGACAACTAAATGCAGTGCCTGATTAGACTGGATCCTGCCCTGGGGACAGGGAGGGATGTGATAAAGGTATTCTGGGATTAATTGACAATGGGAGTAATCAAAGCAGATAACTGCTCAGTGGTAAGACAATACTCCTATTCTTAGCAAACACATGATTTGGGAGGTATTTAGGGAGGGAAGGTGTATTTTGTAGGTACAGTAATTCACCCTGAAATGGTTCAGAAAATAAAATCATGTATAGATGTGTGAAAAAATATGTTATGTGTGTACAAAAGAATTTTCTTATCGATTACTTTGGGAAAAAAGAAAAAAGTACAGGCTTGTTGACAAGGCAGGTTCGAGGTTTGGCAAGTGTTTCTCCAACATTGGCATGTCCGAACAAGGGACACCTTACCCGTCACTGTTCTGGCTGTAACTGACATGTACCCATGAGTGACTCATGGAAACTGCCTCCAGGTCAGATCCCTGTTACCTGGAAATGAAAACAGCCCAGGCAAGTTCCTGTGTGGGAACCATTCAATTGCCCACAAGTGTCTGAGTGAGGATGCAGGTTGGGAGAATAGCACACAAACCATAAAACAAACAAGGTAAAATGTTAATGATAAGTGAATCTAGTTAAATGCTATACAAGGACGTTCTTTGTCCAATTTTTCTTTGTTTGCACTTCTTTTGCAAATTTGGACAATTACTTTCAAATAAAACATTTTTTTTTTAATATTTATTTTATTATTTGAGAGAAAGTGAGAGAGCGAACGAGAGATGGGAAAAGGGCCCAGAGCAGTCTCCACAGTTGAACATCATTAGTTGTGACATAGTTTCATTCCACACAGGTGGATATGGGGCCACGCAGGGCAGGAACTGAACTGGGGGACTCCTGAACAGGAGGCAAGAATCTTCACCACCCCGGCAGTTACCAGTTGTGCCACAGTACAGTATATGGGTTTGCACTGGCTGAGGCCGGGATTCGATCCCTGGAGGTCATGGTTGCAAGGCCAGCACTCAACCTGTTGAGCAATCCTGACATCCTCACAATTTTTTTTTTTTAATATTGAAGATGAGGGAAGTTTGAAGGAGTTCTAAGGGCTTTGCAGTATCAACTTGTGTCCAGATGACTTTGACTGCCAGTTAAGATTCGTGTCAGTATTCTAGGTGACAGTAGTCACCATGACAATGATATTGCTTTAATAGTCATAAAGGGATCATTCTCAAGCAATAAAAGCTGGATTGCTTAGGTAACAAACATAGGAGGATGTGTGAGAATTTCCTTATTGCTCACCCTGAAAAGAAGAGGAAACAAATTCAAGTTTTTTGGTGACAAAACCAGTTGGAGGTTGGGCAAGTGCTTTTTTCAACACCAGTACCTCCAAACAAGCAGCATGTGATCTACCACTCTCCTTCGATTAGTACTGTAACTTCTGAAAGCCACATCTTGCCCATAGATGACTCTCGTAAATTTTGACTCCTGAGTCAGATCACTGCACTTGGACATGAGCATGGTCCATCTATTTTGTCTAATGCCAAATTCGCTGGGATGACCCCAACAGACAGTATCATAATGGATTTGAGAGAGGAAGGGGTGTCCAGTGACCTCTCAGTGGGCTTTTAAACACCACCGTGTCTGATCTTGCTTTGAGCTCAGAGGCCCCATACCCTCAAAGCTGGCCAGCATGCCTGTTCACTTCCTGTGGGATGTGCTGTAGAAGTGAACGGGAGTGAACCTCTGGTCCACACCGCAGGTGACTTAACCTGTGTGACAGTGATTTCCCTCTTCCCCCCACACAAACGGAAAATACAGGATTAGTTTGTTCAAGCACAGTTCCTAAGCGAATAGAAACCTGGCCCTCAACTTTACCAACATCTGGGATGAAAGAACAGGTTGCATGTTATTCCCAAATCTCCAGTTTGGACTGTGGAGTGCTGGAGCGGAATATTTTGTCCTAACATTTTCTCTGATGAAGGTGGAACTACATGGAGGATTTGCAAGTTCAACTGTACAGTGAAAGTGCTCTGCCTCTTTGCCAGCAGGTGTCAAGCCAAATTGAGACAGTACATACAGGAAATTGCGCCCAGGTGTGTGGATATAGGCAAGCTTCATTCGATGTCTTTCTTGGACATGTCCTGTTGGCTCTTCAAGAAGGGAAAAGGTTGAGAATAAGAGTCTGCTTTATCTACATGGGGATGCGAGGTCTCTCTGGCCACGATTCAAAGCTTTGCTAAAGGGTCTGTCTCAGAGGAGATGAGCAGCAGAGGGGCAGATGGGAGGAGCCAGGTGGGAGGAGTGAAATGGGAGAGACAGTCACTGCAGGCTACATACGCTCCCAGAAGAAGCTACAGACATGACCCATGATCTGGGATGCTGGGATAGCTCAGCAGGTTGAGCGCTTGTCTTGTTACCCAAGGTCTAGGGATCAAATTCTGGTCTCAGCCTGTACAAATCCATGTGCTGAACTGTGGTGCAATTGGTAATTGCCAGCATGGCTCGGTGGCGAAGGTTCTCGCCTCCCATGTGGGAGGCCCCCAGTTTGGTTCCCACCCCGTGCAGCCCCACATCCATCTGTGTGGAATGAAACTATGTCACAACTAATGATGTACAACTATGGAGACTGCTCTGGGCCTTCCCCCTTTCTCTCTTTCTGTCTCACCTTCTCTCAAACAATAAAATAAATCTTGAAGCAAACAAACAAACAAAAACAACCATGATCTGTGGGCAGAGATCCCAGAGGTCAGACAAGGAAACAGCAGCCGTGCGCCTTTGGACTTTGAGGGACCAGTGGCAGTGCTGCCCTGCAGGGGTTTCAGGGCACACCCGACCAGGCTGGAGCGAGTCAGTGGGAACACGTCCAGCCCTTCAGCCAGTGTGTCCTGCACCCGATCCAGGCCAGCGCTCTGGTTGCAGTAATAACCTGTGGATACCTTATTGCATCCCTGCAATGCTCCTGAAACCATGCTAAGCACGGTGTAGGTGCCACTGTATTCCTACTCACAACCGCCTGTTCTCCTTTTACTTTTCCAGCTTTATTATGATATAGCTGACATAGAACACCGTGTACGTTTAATGTGTACATTGTGATGATTTAATATATGTGCATGTGGCAAAATGATTATCAAGATAAGGTTAGTTAACCTATCCATCACCTCACACAGTTACCATTTTGTGGGTGTGAGTGTGGGTGTGGTGAGAACTTTTAAAATCTACTCTGTTATCAACTTTCAAGTTCATAATATAGTATTGGCCTGTCTTCTTTTAAAGATAAGGAAACAAAGGCTGAAAAGGGCCTACCAAGGCCAAAAAGTTTGTAAGTGGTGGGGCCAGGATTTGGAACCAGGACAGTCTGGGTTCAAATCTTACATGCTTTTTAACCACTTTGTGTATAAGTACACATACACACACTGTGTTGGATTTTGCACTCCCTGCTTCAAGAAAGAGCTTGGCGTAGTGTGTTACATTGGATCCTAGGCATTCTGTAGTTACCTCTGTGTAGAAAGACGTGTGGTGGTCTTAGAAACCTCCGGGCATTCTAAGGCACCTGGTGCTTTGTCACCTGGCTGGCATTGTCTCCAATCTGGCTGCACATGTTGGCAGGGGCTGTCTGTTGGCAGGGGCTCTCCTGGTTTGAGCTGCCAAAAGGTCAGAGGGTTTGGTAAAACTCAGTGGGCCCCGTGAGTGGGAACTGTCTGTGAGCTGGGCTGGCTCCTGGGCCAGACAGGGATCCATGTCTTGCCTGCGGGTCACATGCCACCCTCTCCCCTGTGCCTTTGCAGCCAGCCTCGGTGTGAAGCCCAGGGCAGCGGCGCTTGGGGGGCGGCCAGCCTATCAGGGGCCCATGCACTGCATGGTAACCATCGTGCGGAACGAGGGCCTGGCGGGGCTGTACCGGGGAGCCGGTGCCATGCTGCTGAGAGACGTGCCCGGATACTGCCTCTACTTCATCCCTTACGTGCTCCTGAGTGACTGGATCACACCTGAGGCCTGTGCAGGCCCCAGCCCCTGTGCCGTGTGGCTGGCGGGCGGCATGGCAGGTAAGCCAGCAACGCTGATCCCTGGTCCTGTGCCGGCCACCTCTGTGGGATAGCTGGGGTGCCTCCCACAATCTTCTCAGCCCAGGAAAAGGCAGATTCATCCGAGAATCCTTTGTGAAGTACCTAATATGTGCCAGACCTAGTCAGGCAGAGGAAGGGCTAGGAATAGGGACCGGTCCCCTCTTTCTCCCGTCCCTTCCCTCTGGGCCTGTGTGGATGGCAAGCCTCTATTTGGACCCATTCGATGTTCAGTCAGAAGATCTCTTTTAAGCACTTACTCTGTGTCAGGTATCACTGAGCTTTGGAAATGAAATCTGTTGTCATGCCCACCTGAATATCGTCAGGAGGCAGACCTTTCTCCTGTGAGTTATTAGCTCCAGAAGGTAGGAATCAGTCTCCCCGTTGCCATTTTTTCAGATATATCAGCTCAGGTTCAGAGGGAGTAAGTCACACCACTAGTGAAGACAGGATAGCAGGAACTGTGCAGTCAGGAAGACCCAAGTTCAAATCCACACTGGCTCTTTTTGTGACCATGGACTGGCTGCTTAACCCCCCTACTCACAACCCACCCTGCACCCCCATTTCCTGTCCTTGCATTCGTTCTCAAGTCTCCGTAGGAGCTGGCTGCCTGCTGCACATCTGTGCTCATTTCCTCCTTCTGTCCCCTGATTCGCTCTGCTCCAGCCATATTGGCCCCTTTGCTACCGCAGGGCCTGTCATGGACCGGCCCTCAAGGACCTTGACAAGACCCATGATGGTGAAGAAAGGGGTGTGGAACCCGCTTGACGTAGGATTGGGAGAGACTAGAATGAAAGAAAGTGGAGAACCCATGTCTGCACAACACGTCTGAGGGGTTTGGCTGAGCTGCAATGGGGCAGAGAGAAAGGCAGCTAACGCCAGGGAGGGGCGTGGAACTCGAGAGAGGACTGCTTCTTAAGGAGGCTGGTCACAGGGCTCGTCTCACGCTGATGGGGAAGACCCCATGGGCAGAAGAAAATTGTCACTTCTCCTCCGCATCAAAAAAATCTTGCTTGAAATTCAACCAACACGTAACAAAGCTCAGGTCTTAGCCACCAAGCACCAGTGTCCTCCCTCCGCCCCTGGGGGCCGAGGCTCGGCCTCTGTCAGCTCCTAGTAAGTGCTCGGTGAGTACTGGCTGGCTGAGAGGACACACAAGGCCCCATGTGCTCACAGTGAGAGCCGATGTGAGTGGCCTGGCAGCCACACCTGGATGTGCAGTCCCCTCACCTGTGGGCGGAGACAGGGGAGCGAGCCAGGGGGAGCAGTACATTGTCCTGGCAGGAGGCAGGGGGCAGGGAGGGGAGGAGAGGCCTCAGAGCTCCTCAAGGCTCCCGGGCAGGAGGCCACGGGGCTGGAGGTGAGGCTGGGCAGAGGGGCTGGGCAGCTGAAGGCTTCTTTTGGGAGCCTCTGAACAGCAGTTACAAAACCTTGCAAGCCAGCTATCCTGGACTTTGGCTGGCATCAGTTTGTTTTTCTCTCCCCACCCAAGCATGTGCCAATTTTTGTGTTTACACAATAACCTGGTGTTGTTTTCCTGGAGTTTCTTAAAGTCCCAGAGATGCTGAAACCAGGACACCTGAGTTTATCCAATGAGGTGACTCAGGGGCACATGGTCCCAACACTCCTATTCCAGTAGATTCTCCGTGAACTGGCACCCAGGCCAGATACATTTCTTCGAACTTTTTGCTTGAGTTCCAGTTCATGGAGTGTCTACTGTATCTGGAAACGATACGAGATTTTTAACCCTTTCGCTGCGTGGGAGATAATGTCTCGTCATGAGTTGCTATCGCTGCTATGCGTATGACGAGTATGTCTCATCTTGGTTTTCATTCGCGTTTTTCGCCTCTCTGCGTATTTTATTGTAGTACAGGCACGTGTGGCAATGCAGTTTATGATAAAACACTTGGATTTTATTCACTGGACAGAGCCACGGTCACCTTCAAAATTTTTTTTCGATATATTTGTTGTATCCAAATGGCATAAGCGACCTAACCAAATTTCCATTTATTTACTTGAGGATCTCCCTGAAACAGCTTCGCGTACGGCAGTAAAATACCAGCCCAGCGAAAAGGTTAAAGACCTATTGGCTCCTTTTTTGCACTCCCCAGGCTGGCCCTTGCCATCTGCAAGTGTTTGTTTAGCTTCTTCCTATTTGGGATAAGTCCTGCCTCTAGGGAGCTGCAAGCCTTCAGCCTCAGCCCTTCCCCCACTCTCTGCCCTGACACCCTGCAAAGGTGCAGCAAGGTGTTGGCAGGGCTGTTCCTGCTTCTCCAATAAAAGCTGCTAAGAAAGGCATCCACTTCTGACCCCCTGGCCACGGGCCTGGCACTGTGCTAACTGCTTCCCTTATATCTGCTTATTTATCCTCACCACAGTCCAATGAAGCTGGCATTGCTGCCCCTTTTACAGATGACACACCCAAGGCCAAGAGCAGGTCAGGGAATTCTGCCAAGTCCCCCAGCAAGACGTTCAGGAACAGCCCTCACAGGTCCTAAGCCTGAGCTCTTGCACCTCCCTCAGCAGCTTATGAAGCCTCTGAATGGTGGAATTTTGTAGGGTCCCCATTCAGACCTCAAGCCGTCAGCCCCTGACGCCTGTTTGTCTCTCTCTTTACAGGAGCAATTTCTTGGGGGACAGCGACGCCTATGGATGTCGTGAAAAGTCGACTGCAAGCCGACGGGGTTTATTTAAACAAATACAAAGGTGTCCTGGACTGTATCTCCCAGAGTTACCAGAAGGACGGTCTGAAAGTAAGCCCCCCAGCAGTCATGCGGGGTCATTGCCAGTGCCTGGCAGGTGGGTCGGGCATTTCAGGAGATGAGAGGTTATAGAAAGGGAACCCCAGGTGCTGACAGTCACCATTTATCCAGCACTACGAGAGAAATTTGTCACACCTAGGTCCTTGCCCCTGGCTGGTGGAGGAGGCAGGGGGTACATCCCAGGTGACAGAGGTACAGAGAGGACTTGTCACCCACTGAGGTAAAACTGCTGGTTCGTGGCAGAGCTGGGACCTGGACCCATAGCTGTGTGTCACCAAACCTTGCCTTCTCAACAAGACAGGCTGGGAGGTTCTTCCTCACACACAGCTCAGTGCCTCCCTGATGCCCTTTCTTCAAGCAGGAAGTCCCAGAACCACCTGGGTCATCACAGCCCACCAGCTCCCTCATCTGTCTCAGGCTCTCCCACCCATGCAAGTCCAGACCCCCTCACCTGTGCTGTCACCTCCAACCTGGCCTACTCCCTCCTCTTCTCTCCTCCTGGCACCCAGACTTTCTCAACATGCCTCTTAGAGTCAGCAAGCTTGAGGTCAGAGCCAGGCGTGGCTACCTGTGAGCTGGAGGAATCCAAACACATTCTTTGATCTCTCAGGGCCTCCGTTTCTCCCAGGATAACCACCACTACCATGAACCACAGGGATCTTTGTGGGTGAAATGAAATTAGGCCTATAAATAGTGCTCAGCGTAGCGCATCACGCGTACTGGACGTTTAGAGTTAGCCATGTGTCATCGGCATTGGTAGCCGTCGTTTCCTGAGTGTTAATGTTACTGCTCCAGAGCTCCGGGCCTTTTCTCGTGATCTGCCTTGTCCCAAGCCCTCTGGTAGTTACTGACTGCCCGTGCCAGTGCACTTGAACCTGCATTGTTTTTGCTTCAGTGGAGTGCTAGAACTTTCCCTCCGGAAACCTGGACTTCTGCACAGGCTCGGTCACCTGTGGGTGACAGCCCAAGTCAATGGACCGAGGCCAGGAGAGGTGGATCCAGTCCCCAGGCTTCCTGCCAGCACTGAGGTCTGCTGCTTATGGCCTGACATACAAACGGGAGGCACTCCTCTGGGATGCTTGTCGCATGGTGCCAGACCCCACGACTCCCCAGAGGCGCTTATGTTCATGGATGGATGCCCAATTTTTGTTGTTGAGATGGGCACAACACAAGGGACGTGTTGTGCTTTCATGACGCTGATGTCACTCTCCCTGTGACCATACCTTTATTGAGGACTCTTTTTCTTCATGCAGCTTCAGGCTACTGTCCAGTGTCATTGCAGCGCACCCTGCAGGGCTCCTTGCACCATTTCTTGCAGAGTCGGTCTAGTGGTAATGAACTCCCTCAGCTTTTGTTTATCTGGGAATGTCTCACTTTCTCCCTTTTGAAGGATAGTTTTGTGAGATATAGGATGTTTGATTGACGATTTTTTTTCCTTTTAGCATTTTGAGCTTATTGGCCCATTGCCTTCTGACCTCTAAAGTTTCTAAAGATGAGTAATCTGCCGATGATCTTATTGAGGATCCTTTGTCTGTAATGAGTCACTTCTCTCTTGCTGCTTTCAAGGTTCTCTTTGTCTTTGGAAAGTTATTTTTATTTTTTTCAAAGATTTATTTTATTATTTTTGACAGAGACAGAGAGAGACAGAGAGAAGGGGGAGGGCTCAGAGCAGTCTCCATAGCTGTATATCATCATTTTTTTTGACACGGTTTTGTTCCATACAGGTGGGTGGGGGCCACACAGGGCAGGAACTGGGCTGGGGCCTCCTGCATGGGAGTCACACCCCCTCGAACCAGGGGCCGAACCAGGGGGCAAGAACCAAACTGAAGGCCTACCGCATAGGAAGCACACTCAAGTTTAGCATATGGAATTGCATAGGCCGGAAGCCAGGATTCGATCCTTAGTCCCTGAGGCTGCAAAGCAAGCACTTAACCCACTGAGCCATCCCAGCTTCCCTGGAAATTTATTATAATGTCTTGGTTGGGTTTCTTTGAGTTCATCTTACTTGGAATCTGTTGAGTTTCTTTGATGTTTATATTCACGTGTTTCATCAAATTTGGGGAGTTTTCAGCTATTAGTACATCAAATATCCTCTTTGGACCTTTCTCTCTTCTTCTGGGACTCCCACAATGCATATATATTGATCTGCTTGATAGTTATCCATAGATCTGTTAGGCTTTATTCATTTTTTCCCAATCTTTTTTCTTTCTGTTTCTCAAACTCAATAATTGTTATTGTCCTCTCTTAAAGTTTGCTGATTCTTCTACCTGCTAAATTATGGCTTTGAATTCTTCTAATGAATTTTTCATTTCAGTTACACTTTTAGCGCCAGAATTTCAGTTCGGTTTCTTTCTGGGTTTTCTATTTCTTCACTAATATTTCCATTTTGTTCATGTATCATTTTCTTGACTCTCTCCACATCTACCTTTAGGTCTTCAAGCATCTACAAGACAGTTGTTATAAACTCTTTGTCAGGTAGTTCTGCTATCGGGTCTTTTGCAGGGACTGTCACGATTGATTAATTTGTCTTTCTTTAAGTGGAGCATACTTTCCTGTTTCTTTGTATGCCATGGGATTTTTGGTTGAGACACTTGAATCTAAGAATGTGGCACCACTGGAAATCAGATTCTTCCATTTTCCCAGGGCTCAGTGTTTTTTGTTATTGTTTTTGTTTATTGTTTTGTTTTTCTGATTGTTGCAGGCTGTGACTGTGCCAAGGATTAGGAGTGAACTTAAGGTCCTCT
>PVKE010008081.1:23074-48939 GCA_004027555.1 Craseonycteris thonglongyai
AATGCCCTGGAAGTCACTTCAGTTGGAGGGGGGGGGGGGGGGCTTGCCTCAGAGGTGAGACAACAAAGGCCACGCTTATCTTTGCAGAAACAACAATTGGTGATCAGAAATACATTCTCAATATTGGGAGGACAGGGTCCTTGTTGCCTGTTCTGGCTCCCATAAACTGTGTGCGCATAGTTCCCAAAACACGTGCATACAGGGCTTGGGCTGGGCTGGGTAGCTGTTACTGTGCTAAGAGATGAAATTGACTGAAATGAATCGTAATTTATTGTCCAAATCTTCCCCTGGAGTTTGCAGGCCTTCAACAAACTCCAGAATCCCAAAATAGTCAGACCAGACAGGTTCTGCCAGTCTAGTTTTTGTCCAGATAGGGAGATGGGTTCCTAGTATTTCCTACTCTGCCATCTTCCTAGAATTTTCACCTCAATTGTCCTTTTATTTTTTATTTTTTGGCAGAAGCACAGTTTGAGATTCAACCAATAAGTACAGAGGGACATATAAGAGACATTCAAATGAGATGATGCTCTGTTTTAATATTAATATGAGATTTTTTTGTGTGTGTTATCCAAACTATTAATGTGTTATAATTCTAAAAACATCTGCAGAATATATTGCTGGTATTATTTCCTCCAAAAATTACTATGCTCTGTAAAAAAAAGAAAAAAAAAAAGTCCTGCAGGGCAACTAAGATCAGCTAGTCAATTTTTTAATTTCAGTGGCATTTAATTCATAGTTTATAGTCAGAGAGATTTTAAGCAGAGATAGCAATGTTCAGCTTGACTAAGTACTTCACTGACTGAGATTAATTTTTAAATGTTTTTATTAGTAGGTTAAAAATTATATTGTGTATCAACATAGGAAGCTTCCAAAGGTGTAAGCGTATCCTGTCTAAATGTCTCTCGTGTGGTGCCCAGTCCTCTCTCAAAGTCAATCACTGTCATTTCTTGTGATATGTTCTAAAAGTATTCACAGTCTGTACCATCATGTATGTATATATGCATATTTATGTACATTTGTGTGTGTGTTTGCACCTAAACAGAAACAGTAACATTAAGAAACCTTAGCCAGTCTTGGAAAGCTGGGTTGTCTCACAGTCAGATTCCCCCGGAGGAACGCCTGTTCCCAGGGCCACGGGTGGCTCCTGTCCTAGTTGGCTTGGGCACTGGCTTTATGGAGTATCCATTCTCAAAGTTCTGCAGCAGCTCACTGAGTCAGGGCACGAAGCCCTAAGCCAACTTGTTCCCACTTTCCCAGGGAAGAAGAAAGCAGTGGTAATAAAGAATTGGAAAGGACTGGAATAATGACGATGGTGCCCAATTTCAGTAGCCTTTTGTAACTCACCTAACGGTTACCCATAAAGCAGCCTTCATGATGGGGGTTAGACATCCACGGACTTGCAGCGCATTCCCAACACATGACAGAAGAAAGGCCTGCTAGTTTCAGATCCATTCTCTGCCTGCTGTGTGGGTTGTCATGGGCCACTGGGCCAAGGCTCATAGTTGAAATAAGGAGGCTGGAGGAGTGACTTGGTGTCCTTGAGCTCCACAGAGGTGACTGGTGTGAAGGGGTTCGTGACAGTGGGGTGAGATGGGATGACTCTGAAGGCAGACGAAGAGGAACATTTGTTGTAGACAAGCTTCCTGAGGCCCTAGGGTTGGCTGCTGTTTGGTGTGCCCCTGGGGGGTCTGGCACCCTTCCTCTACTCCTCAGTATCACAGTCACCCCTGGACTCTTTCAGCTCAGAGACTGTTCTTTTTTGCATCAAGGAATTTGTTCATTCATTCACTCATTCATTCATTTGCCTGTCCCTCCATCCATCCACCCACCCATCTATCTATCCATTTATTCATCCCTCCATCCATGCATCCATCCATCCCTCCCTCCATTCATCTACCCACCCATCTATCTATCCATTCATCTACCTACCCATCTATCTATCCATTCACTCATCTATCCATCCATCTATCCCTCCCTCCATCCATCCACCCACCCATCTATCTATCCATTCACCTATCCCTCCATCCATCCATCCATCCTTCCATATCCATTTATCCACCCATCCCTCCCTCCATCCATCTATCCATCCATCTATCCCTCCCTCCATCCATCCACCCACCCATCTATCTATCCATTCACCTATCCCTCCATCCATCTATCCCTCCATCCATCCCTCTCTCCATATCTATCCATCTAGCCATCCATCCATCCATCCATCCATCAATTCATTTATTAAGATGCATAGAGGATCCACTCCACCAAGCACAGTGTGGGTGCTGGGGACTCAGAGGTGAGCTACACACACAGCCTTGCTCTCACTGCCCTTACTGGGATTATTAATGGGAGGATACACAAGTCATGGACAATTGGAAGCTGGTGTGAGAAGTGCTGTGATGGCAGAAATATCAAGTAGACAGAAGGCAATGGGCCGTAATCCAACTTGGGGTGGCCCTGGGAGGACTGCGGCCAGGGTTCAGCCAGGTCTGGGGAGTATTACAGCCGAGGCCCAGCATTTGGCCCCTTAGAAGGAATGACAGGCTGTTCATCTACTCAGAGTGTCAGGTATAAGAGGCAGCACAAACAAAGTGTAGGAACTGAGGGTGTGGGTCCCCAAAGGCCAGGAAAGAGTGTGGACTTGAACTTGGGCAGTGGGGAGCCATTGAGGCTTCATGAGGAGGGACTCGGTCTAGCATTCTTGTGTTCTGAAAGCTCCTGGGAAAAGCCAGAAGGTCTGCATTTTGTTTGCCACCACTAGGCCTCACAGCTAAGCAGCACAGCTATTGGAGGGAGGTCACATCTGTCTGTCTGAAGTGACCCACGGCTCCTGCAAGGCCCTGTGCTGTGGGAGAGGAGGATCTCACTCCAAGCTGGGTCCTGCCTGGCTTTGCAGGGGAGCCTCTATGGGCCCCTAGCATGGAATTTTCCTCTTGGACGCTGACCCAGTTCCTTGCTGTTATTCAGTCAGCCTGGACAAGCCAGTGGAATTCCGGAAAGGTTAGACAGGAGAGAGGAGAGCTCACGTTACAAGGATCCTGCGTGCCCCCTGCCTGAATTGCACCTGGGTTTGGCCCAGCCACTTGCCCACCTCTGGGATCCTGGTCCTTCAGATCCCTTCCCAGGGGCCAAGGTGTCCCCGCAAGTCCACAAGGCCCTTGTCTCCCCTTCCCCACCAAGCGGCTTCTCCCAGGCTGCCACAGAGTATCAGGGTACAGCCACCTCCCCTGAAAGTAGGCACCGGATGTCCTGGCCCATGGCTGTGGCTACACCTCCCCTGACACCCCAGGTCCCAGCCACCAAGGAAATGGGAAAGGCAAGGGGCTGCAGTCCTGCTCTCTTACAGTTACACCGCCAGTTCCATTCCATCAACTCTGTAAATTAGTTAGGAGTCAGTCAGCAGGTTTGATTCTGATGCCTGACCATGTCCAGGCCATTTATGCTTGAATGGGCATTGGCCTTTAGATGTGCCATCGCTTCCCTAGAGAGGACATTTGAGGACAGCTCCTCCCCTCACCAAAGCCCTTATCTGTTCGCATCATGTTCCAGGTGGGTTGTGGTTATTCCTGAATGGGGCTTAGCTCTCTGAGTAGGTTGTAAGCTTCCCGAGGGCTGGAACTACATCACAGCAACCAGTGTCTACCCAGCATCAGGCAGGGCAGTTCAGGGAGGAAGAGAAGCATTTTGCCACATTTCCTCGCAGGGATGGAGACAAATACAGTTTCTTAGTATTAGAGGCCAAGGTTAGCAGCTCATCGAGACAGGCTCCTGGGCACGCATACCCATGACCAAGGTTGAGTGCTACTCCAGACCAGGTGATGCCTGTTGCTAAGGATGGTGCTGTGGTCGACACAGTTAATGAGTGCTTGCTGCCTGGCAGGCATTGTGTAAGTGCTTGAGAGCATCGTCTCATCTAGTCGCTCAACACCTGCGTCAGGTCGATAGTATTCTTACCCCCATTTCACAGTTGAAAAAACTGAGGCTGCCACTTGTCCAAATCACACAGCTACTAAATGGTAAATCTGTGCCTTGACTCTGTCTGCCATCTTCCACACAGCCGGCATTCCTCCTCAGCCTGCCCCTTGGGGGATGCCCCGAGAAGCACCTGTCCCAGTCCTGGTCCTGGCGGGGGCTCTGTCTACCATTGTGAAGGGAGTGGAGTGGAGAGCTCTGACTTCTAGATTCCCTAGAACCCCGTGTGTCTGTGCACATGCACGTGGGTGTGTGCATTCGAGAGAGAGCATGTGTGGGTGTTTGCAGGACTCAGCACTTTGCCCATAGTGTGTAGTACATGTGAACCAGGGCCTGGAAGGAAAAGTGCCAGCAGATGTGACCTGGGTCAGGGCAGGGGTGTGGCTGGCCCATCCCACGTGGGCTCCACCTGCACAGGTCCTTTGGGCTCCGTGGGGTCCAGCCTGGGACAGGGGCCTGAGTGGGCAGCACCGCCAGTCTTCTGTCTGCCCCCTAGTGGTGGCCCTGCTGAGGGTGTGAGTGAGTCCCCCTGTGGTAACGCCACCTCCTGCCAAAGGTGTTTTTCAGAGGCATCACCGTGAACACTGTGCGGGGCTTCCCCATGAGTGCGGCCATGTTCCTTGGGTACGAGCTCTCGCTGCAGGCGATCCGAAGGAAGCATGCAGTGACCAGCCCCTGAGTGCCAGCCAGGTCAGTGTCCTGCCTGCCCTGGCCCTCTGTCATTCGTTTCCTATCTAATCTGTGCTAATCCTGGGGCTAGGGTTGCCACCCTTCTGGTCATCAGAAAGCCTTTCTCACTTGGTATGATTTGAATATTTTTAAATTTGCTGAGGCTGGATTTGTGTCCCAGGATATGGTCTATCCTTGAAAATGTTCCATGTGCACTAGACTAAAAGGTATAGTCCTGTATTGCAGGATGGAGTGTCCTGTAATTGTCAATTATGTCCAGTTCCTGCAATGTATCATTTAAGGCTGCAATTTCCTTATACATTTTCTGCTTGGATGATTTGTTACATGTTTTCAAGGGGGTGTTTACATCCCCTGCTATACATAGACGATGTTATGTAGAGTTGTACACCTGGAAACTATGTAATTGTTACCAACCAACGTCACCCCTATAAATTTAACAAGAAAGAAAGAAAGAAAGAGAAAGAAAGAAAGCCAGCCAGCCATTCTCAAGTGGCCACCCGTGACAGGTGGAGAGTCAGATGCTCAGTAACTGAGATCAGCGCAGAACTTCCTGTTTAGAGCGAGCTCGCCTACCTGGTTTCCATTCAGCAGCTTTGACAGCCTGTGGAGAGAAATGTAGTTTCACGGTACAAAGTTAATGACCCAGACTCAAAAGTGAGGACTCAAACCGGCATGCCCACCCCCTGTCACATTGACACTATCAGCCCACCTCCCTACTAAGCTCAGAGTCTGAGTCTGAGAGCCACCAATGGGCAACCAAAGCCGTAGGAGACAGCCTCTGCCCCCACCCCAGCCTCTTGCCCTCTCCCCGTCTCCCTTTCTTGCTGCAGAAAGATCACTGCAGCCTGAAGGATCTACAAACAGAAATCTGAACAAGAGTCCATTGCTCAAATGCCCTCAGTGGCTCCCTATTGCCCTCTAGTAAAACATCAGACCTTAATCATCCTCACCACCATCCTAAGCATATCATCCTTACTCTCATCTCTGGGTCTTTTCACCTGCAGTCCCTGCCAGACACCTGTTCTCACACCTCCCCCCTTGTGCTGGACTTCATCAACTCTCCTCTTTGTCATCAGGCCTTGGTCTAAAAGTCTCCTCCTCCAGGAAGCTTGCCCCGATGCCTCAGCCAGTGGAGCTGTGCCTGCTGTAGGCCCCCTCCCACGGCCCTCTGCATCATACCTGCCTGACGACCCCCCCCCCCCCCCCGCAGCATGGAAGTCCCCCGAGGGCTGTGGCTATTGCTTCTCCTTGCATAGAGCCTGGTACACAAGTGGCCACCTGGAAACAGGGTTGAGTGGCTGAATGAGCAGCCTCCAATATCCCCTCAGTTCTTCCTCATCTTTTCCTTTCTTGTTTCTCCTCCTTTGGCCCCTGACAGGTCACCGGCCGGGCTCAGAGGACAAAGTAGGATGCGTCAGAGTTTTCCAGTCACCAAGGATTTCCCAGTGCTTTGATTGTGGTGACTGCGAATTCTCTCAGGAAAGATGAGCTGTGTCAGGAAGGTCTAGCAGACCTCCCTGCTGCCCTCCCCAGGGCATCCGAGCCCTGCTAGGAGGCCTGGATGGGCCAGGCCTGCAGCCGGGGAAAGGGCGGAGGGGTCAGGCTCGCTGCCGCAAGCCCAGGACAAGCCCTCGCCGCGAGCTTTACCACGTGCATCTAACTCTCTACCAAAGCACTCGCATCCACAGCTTCCCTGGCTTTTTGGCCCTCTCTTATAAAGGGAAAAGGGTAGCAATGCACTTTGCACTATTAAACACCTCGGGTGACAAGTGACTGTATTGGGGTGTGTCCAGGGCAGGGAGGAGAAGTTGCCCGATTCTTACAGCTATGCTCAGCTATTGGCCACACACAACCCCAGCAGCTTTTGAATAGATGAAAGTGACTTAAAAACAAACAAACAAACAAAAAACTCCTATAATAAAATCAATGCATTTTTATTGTAGAATAATAGAATGTACAAATAAACTGAAATATGAAGTAAAAATGCCTATCATGCCAAGACTTTGCTATCATCCTTCCATGTGTTTTTTTAATGTGTACCCCACCCACCTCAAACGGGATTCCACTTTACACAATGTTTCATAATCTGCTCTTCCTGTTTAACAGTCCAGGGCCATTTCCCCATGTCCTTAAATCTTTAGCTGCCAGGCGGTTTTCATGCTACGGCCTGGCACAGCCCAGGGTGGCTGGATGCTTGCCCGGACACCCTGTTCCTTGTGACCACCCGGGTAATTGGCTACTTCAGGAGGAAGGGAGACGTTTCTCGCAAGTCAAATCCTGGCTGCTCTGCATTTGGCCAGTCAGAGCAGTGACTGCCCCCCACTGGAAACTTTTCTTTCTGAAAGTACAAGAGACACAGAGGCCTGTCTGCCTTCCCACTGCTGGGGTGGGGAGGAGGCCGAGGGCCCCCAGCTGAGATAGGGGGGTTCCCAGTGATTTTCTAGAGCCTCATCTTGAACAAGCCTCACCCCAGAAGTTCAACTTGCTGCTCTAACCCAGTAACACTAAGGCTCTCTAACAAGTCCTGGATTGGAACGGACCAGGTAGCGCTGAGGTCTCAGGCAGGTCATGCTCGGGCAGCAGGGACACCTACGCTCTGCTCACATAAAGGTGGTGCCTCCCTAGTAGTCTAGACTGAAGACCATGAGCTGATGTTAGCTCTATATTAGAGAACTAGGGAGCCTGCAATTCCTAAGTGGGGCATGGCGACCCTCTCAAGAGTCCCTGGATGCAGGTGGTGACATTGAAGTGTTCTTAGAAAATAGAGCCCAGCTCCAAGCAGCTTCAGCCTCCTTTTAAGACCCAAAGCTCCTCCTGGCTCCTACAATGTCCTGAGACGAACACTTCCTTTTCACTCATCTGTTCAGTCTTTTCTCTCCCCAGCCAACACATGAGCGACCCAACAGCCACGTGTAAGCTAGGAAACACTGCATGAGGTGGTGGTTTTGTGACGTGGTTAGTTCATCTGCTCACGTGGAGAAACCAGAATCAGACAATACGAGGCCGATGCCCTTTGGGGACAGAAGGGGGCTCCCCACCACTGGTCAGTGGTCAGCTCGTGGGCTTGTCAGAGGCCCGTGACTCCAGTTGCAGCACCCCTACTTGTCCACCAAGACCCCTGCCTCAGCACCCTCCCGGGGTAGTGCTGGCCTGCCCCCTGCCCTGGCTCCCATGCTCCAAACCTCACTGGCCTCCTTTCCATTTTAGGAACAATTCATTGTCAAGGAAAGAAGATAGATTCTCCCTCCTGTACTGTCTTTATCTGAACACTTACCGGTACAAATCACCCAGACCAGTCGTAGCCTTTCACCAGCCTGTCCTGTGGTGATACGTTGCCAGCTGTTGCCTCACAAAAATAGCTCCACATGGGTTGTTTGTTTGATGCCTAGATCTTGCTGACTGATAACCCTGTTTAGACGAAAGGCTTATCTTTCCTCCTTTTTCCTCAGGGCCAGCGTCACCTGGCCAGCACTGGGTCACCTGACCGGGGCCTCACTCCGCTACAGGTTGCTGTGGACAGCACCATGGCCCGGATCGACCACCCTCAGAGTCCCTTCTTTCCCCCCAGGAAGCACCCTGTTCCTCAGCCACCCGGGTGGAGCCACTGCACTGCTGCCCTGGAGAGACGCCTGATCCGTCCCACCAGGTTCCAATCTGCACTGGCGCCTGGTGAAGAGCGGGCGAAGCAGACCCTGCTCCCACGACACTGGGAATTCACGAAGGAACTGCAGTTGTCTCTAAGTTTCCAAATAAAGACAGCGGAAATACCTTCAGGTGGTTTCTGTATCAGATGCCTCTACCCAGCTTCCAAGAGGCACCGACCACCCTCATGGTCCCCTCTGTTTAGACCCTGTCGATATCACCGGCCCAGAGAGGAGCCCACTCCATGCAAGTGCGAAGAGAAACGGTGCATGGCAGTCTCACTTCCTTTTTGCCAGCTGTGGGCATGGAGGGCACGAGGTTGCAAAGGGCGATGTAGGCACTCCAGCCCTGCCGGCCGTGTGTGCTGAGCAAGCGCCTCAGGGGCATGGCCCTGAGCATGAGCGGGTGGGCGTTCTCCAGGCCTTGTTTTTACATGGAGGGCAAAATAAAACAAAATAAAACACTTTGCTCACAGTCTGTTTTCTAGAATGATGCCATGATTTGAAATTTTATTTCTCACTAGGACCATGTGGGGAGGCCACTGCTCGTGTGCTGTTATGTTGTGTGTGTCCAGGATGTCGCTCCCACGTCTGTGCCCATAACAGGCATCCCTAATCGATCAGAGAGCCCTGTCCTCGATGAGCATCTTCCCAGTCCCTCTCAAGGCAGTGCCCTGAACAGCCAGCACCAGCCAGTCAGAATGGACATACAGATGAAGCAATTTGCCATTCCTGGCTTAAATCCTGGTGGGGAAAATACCTTGATTCCTTCCCTGCCCCCTCCCCACCCCAAGAAAGGGCCTTTCTTGATTTCTGCAATCCTTGAGTAACTCAGAGCATGCCTGAAAACCCCCTGCTCTAAGGGACCCAGCACCCAGATACAGCACCACTCAGGCACAACGAAGCCGGAAGCCTGCCGCCTCACCAGCTGACCCTGTTGCGCTGCAGCAAAGGGTCCCTCCTTGAGATGAAGCCTCAGCACAAACGCCTTGCTCCTCTGCATCAAGGCCCCTGGCGGGGCGGGGCCCTCCGGGAAGCGCTGCAGGCTGTGTGCTAAACTCTCCATCCCTCCGGCAGGGGTGCCCACTCATTCTGTCAGTCATCAAACGTTTGTTGAGCACCTACCACAGGCTGACACGGTCCTTGGTGTTGGGGACATCCTCGAGGGCCTCCAGTGGTCCTTCTGTTCCGGTGTATTAGAGATGGTTGTATTGACGGGAGATGTGGGCCTGCGAGCCCGCCCCAGCCTCACTGGTCCTGGGAACGCTGTGCGGATGCTAGTGAAGACATGTTCACTGGCATCGAATCCATTCTGGGATGAACCTGAACCTGAGGTCTTATCTCTAACGTGCCCTGCGGTGTGTTTCTTAAGTCTGCCTCAGCTACACCAGTGCCTGACGCTAGCTCTGGGTGCCCCGTTTGTGCGGAAGTAGTGCTGTGGTAGGCTAGCTGAGCTCTTCTGCTGAACGCCCCTGATAAGGCCGAGGCCCAGCAACCTTCTTCAGGTGTCAGAACCCTTCCCAAGTTCTTTTTTTCTTTTCTTTTCTTTTTATTGCTTTTGACAGAGAGAGAGAGAGAGAGAGAGAGAGAGAGAGATACAGAGACAGAGACAGAGACAGAGAGAAGGGGGAGGGCCCAGAGCAGTCTCCACAGTTGCACAGCATTGGTTTTTCCACATAGTTTCATTCCACAGGTGGGCGCGGGGCTGCACAGGGCAGAACTGGGTCGGGGTCTCGCCCTGGTGAGAACTGTACTGGGGGCACTCCCCAATTCAGCATATGGGCCTGCACGGGCCGGGGCCGGGATTTGATCCTCGGTCCCCGGGGCTGCAAGTGAGCCACCCTGGCTTCCCCTTCCCAAGTTCTTTTGATCATCTTATGATCCTCTCCATGATTGGAGGAGGTAAGCCAAGAGAAGCTGTGATGGCCAAGTTTACAGATAGGGAGACTGAGGCTCCAATGCACCTGAGCTCCTGCCGAGAGCTTGGACTGCCAATGCTATTTGGTAATCTTCCTGCGTCTACACTGCCCCCTGCTGTCCAGGCCAAGGAATATCGTTTCATACTGTAAAAAAGAGAACGTGCTGGGACACCTACGAGTATGTAAGAAACTCAAGCCACCACTGAAGGGCTGCCATAATTCCCATCAGAGCTGCCCTTCCAGATTCACCTCCTGCTGCTCTGCTCTAAGTTCCTTGTGCTCCAACCACCTTTTCCCATCCCGTCCAATCCAGGCACGTAACGAATGACTGAGGAACGCAATGAACCTAGCAGCCCAAGTCCCTTCCCACCACCCTCCACGGCGTTCCCGCCTCTGTGCTTTGCTTTAGCTGCGACACCCTGACCTCCACAAACAGGAAGCAGTCCTGCCATCGCGAAAAGAACAGTAACTGTTCCTTTACAGCGGTGGTTCTTAACAGTGGTCCCTTTCACCTTTTAAAATTATCGAGGGCCTCAAAGAACTTTTGTTTCTGTAGATTGTAACATTTTCCAGAAATTAAAACAGAGTTAAAAAAGTATTTACTGAGAGTATAATAAACCTATTACATGTTAACACAATGACACATTCCTATGAAAATAACCATTCTTTCCAAACAACAACAAATAACGGAAGAGTTGCACTGCTTTGCATTTCTGCAACTCTCCCTAACGTCTGGCTTAACAATCACGGAGGACAGGTGGGTTGCCGTATTTGCTTCTGCATTCAAGCTGTTGTGATTATCACTTGCCATGTGGCCTATGGAAAACTTCATTGTACACTCATGAGAAAATGAGAGTGAAAAGGGTGGAAAACATGCTAATGTTATATGAAAATAGCTTTAACCTGGGTGGCCCCCTTTGAGAACTGCCTCTCTACTCCCCCCCTCCCACCCCCCAAAAGTCACCCAATGGCTCTCTTAGCTGATAAACTGCAGAATCACCACTGGGTGGCAGCAGAGGTTAAAGAAACCTGCAGGTGTCAGCTTCTGGTAGCTCATGACTGGCCTCAATGTGAGAGCACTTGTGACACTGCTGTTCCTGTATTTTGGGCTGTTCTGCCTCCCTTTTTGTTGTCCTCTTACATCTCTGGGGTCAGAGAAACCTCAGACTAAGGAGACCTTCGCCTTTCGTTCAGGTTCCAGGGCTATCATCAGCTACTTGCGTCACCTTGTTGAAAGAAATTTCCAAAGATCTAAAGAAATGGAAAACTATTCTGTCAGAGTTGTCCAATATTTTGGCTTCCCTGGGCCACATGGGAAGAAGGACTGTCTTGAGCCACACATGAAATACCCTAATACTAATGATAGCTTATGAGCTTTAAAAAAAGTCACAAGAAAAAAAAATCTCATAATATTTTATTGAAAGTTTATGAATTTGTGTTGGGCCTCATTCAAAGCTGTCCTGGCTACATGTAGCTTGCGGTCTACAGGTTGGATAAGCTTGTCTAGGTCGTGGGTTAAAAGACTAAATATAGTTAAAATAGCAATACTCCCTAAATTGATCTACAGGTTTAATTAAATCTCAAGATAACAGTTGGCTTTCTTGTGTGTGTACAGAAATTGACAAGTTAATTCTATAAAATTTATATGGAAATGCAGAGAATTTAGAATAGCCAAAACAATAAAGAATAAAGCTGGAGGACTCACACTTTCATATTACAAGGCTACAGTAACCAAGACTGTGTGGTGCTGGCATAAGGTCGACATGAAGATCAATGGGATAAAATTGAGAGTCCAGAAGTCAACCCTTACATTTCAACAGGGTGCCAAGATGATTCAACAGAAAAAGAATAGTCTTTTCAACAAATGGTGCTGGGACAACTGGATAACCTCTTGCCAAAATAATGAAGTTGGAACCTTATCTCACACTACATATAAAAATTAACTCAAACTGAATCATAGAACTAGATGCAAAAGGTAAAAATATAAAATTCATAGAAGGAAATATGAAATAAATTCTGTGACCTTGGCTTTGGCAAAGTATTTTTGGACAGACAGCCAAAAACATAAGTGACAAAATAAAATAAGATAAATTGGATTTCAATTAAAAACTTTTGTGCTACAAATGATACCATCAAGGAAATAAAAAGAACACACACAAAGTGGTAGAATACACTTTCAAATCCTGTATCAGATAAGGGACTTATATCCAGGATATATAAAGAAGTCTTAACAACTTAACTATCAATAGACAAATAACCAAATTAAAAATGGTCAAAGTATTTGATTAGACAGTTCTCCAAAGAAGATATACAAGTGGCCAATAAGCACATGAAAAGATACAACACTAATTATTAGAAAAGTGGAAATCAAAGTCACAATGAGATTCCACATTACACCCATTGGGATGGATACAATTAAAAAGGCAGATAATAACAAGAGTTGATGGGGATATGGAGAAATTGGAACACTCAGATGCTGCTGGTGGGAATGTAAAATGATGCAGCCACTTTGGAAACCAATTTGACAGTTCTTCAAAAAGTTAACATAGAATTAACACATGACCCAGTAACTCCTCTCCTAAATAAACACCCAAGAGAACTTTTTAAAAGATTTATTTTTATTGTTTTTGACAGAAACAGAGAGAAACAGAAACAGAGAGACAGAGAGAAGGGGGAGGTCCCAGAGCAGTCTCCATAGTTGTACGCAATCAGTTTTCAACATGTTTCAGTTCCACACAGGTGGGCTGAGGCCATGTAGGGCAAGAACTGGGCTGGGGGCCTCACTGCATGGGAGGCACGCTCCCTCAAGCCAGGGGCCAACAACTGGGGGCCTCCTGCATGGGAAGCACACCCCAGTTCAGCATATGGGTCTGCACAAGCCGGGGCCAAACTTCAATCCTTAGTCCCTGGGGCTGCAAAGCAAGCACTTAAACTACTGAGTAATTGCGGTTTCCCCACCCCCAAGAGAAATTAAAACATACATCCTCACACACACAAAAACTTTACATGAATATTTGTACCAGGATTATTCAGAATTGCCAAAAAGTGGAATCAATCAGTCTATCAACTGATGAGCGAATAAATAAAAGGCAGTATATCTGTAAAATGGAATATTATTTGCCAATAAAAAGAAATAAAGGACTCATCATACCTGCTACAACATGAATAAAATTTCAAAGCACCATTGTAAGTAAAAGAAGCCAGTCCCATACAAAAACACATATCTCATATGATTCCACTTATAGGAAAAATCTAGAAGAGGAAAATGTATAGACAGAAAGATTACTAGTTGATTAGGCTGGGGGAAGGGAGGATAAGGTGTGGCTGCTAATGTGTACAGGGTTCTTTGGGGGCAATGAAGACGTTCTCAGATTAGATTGTGGTGACGGTTGCACAGCCCTATGAATATACTGACAAGCATTGAACTGTGCACAGCACATGGGTGAATGACCTTTGCATTTCAGCTGAGGGCTCCCTTTCCGGAAGAAGAGACGTCTTGGTCTGGGGTGAATGAGGGGAGCAGGGTAGGAAAGGAATTGCAGGGTTGAGCCTTTACAATACCTTCCTGCTTCAAATTGGATAAATGGGAAGATAGAGAGGTACATGCAGACTGATCAACTTAAAGGCCAGCAGCATCTGGGCTTGGATTTGGCCAGCGTCAGTGTACCCAGGTCTAGAATCTTCTGGAAACAACTTTGCCTGGGGCCTGGCAACCTGGACAAGGCAGCTGGCTGTGTTGAGAGCTGCCACCCTCTGTTGGTCAGATTTAAGAGGGTGACTCTGGACTCAGTTACCTGAGTTGGGATCTTGGTTTTCCCACTTGTAAGCTGTGTAACCCAGGCAAGTTATGTAACCTCTCTGGGCCTCTGTCTTGTCATTTGTGCACTGGGAATAATTATATAGAATAATGATATACTTCTCTCATAAGGTGGTTGTAATAATTCGACTAGATATGTCACAGAGCATGCTGAGCACAGTGGCTGGTCCACAGTACACACTCAGTAAATATTAGCTCTCCTTTCTCCAAGGTGCCTTCTAAGTAAATCTCAACTCTTCTGGCACAAGGAGGAGAATAATTACAGCATGCCTCACCCAGGCACTGAGGAACCTGCTTTTGATGCGCCTGCAGGGGTGTGTCCTATGGGCTTTCCGATGTTTGCAGAAAAGCTGAGGGAAACCACCACGCATCATGGGTGACTCAACTATGACAGTGGGTCACAGCTCATCTCTCTGCCCATCTTCTCAGGCAGCTGATTGTGTCCCCAGGTTGTGTTCTGAAACCAGCCACCAGCATCTGTCCTCATAGTGACCCCCAGGAAAGGGTGAGCATCGCTGAGGTGGCAGCTAGGAGGCTGGAGGCTGGGAGCCACACTGTGTGATGTGACACAGCTATGTCTGGGGCCAGTTGCTTAGAAAACGCAGATGTAGGATGTGGCGGGCTGTCCAGGGAGCTACAGAAGCCTGTGCCTCCCTTGGAGCCGTCCAGCGCGGCCCCAGGTCAGGTCTGGGGAGAGAGAGTCCCCTCTGTAAGTGGGGCCAGAGCTGGAGAAATGCTTGCCAGACCCTTCTCACCACAAACAGCTCCAAAAGGCCAAGATTTGTTGAGACTCATTCTGCTGACAAACCTGATCACCTCATGCATGCATTTTGCTGCTGGTTATTAATGTGTTTAATCACAGAATCCTGCCCCAGGCCCTGCTGTGGGTGTTATGTAATATCTGGTGCATGGACTGCACGTTCCTTGTCTAAGAGGTGAAACAGTCTGAGTGCTTCTAAAAGGCCCCCTGGGTTTTCGCATAAGGGAGTGTGGGCCCATATTATTATGAATCTATTTTACCCTTAGACTGCAGTCAGAGGACACGCAACACACACAATTGGTACACACAGAATAAGAGCAAAATGGAAGGGATGAAGCAGAGGTAGCTGGTGGGAGCCCTGCCCTAACTCTCTTCAGCTGTGTGGCCTTGGGACACTTGTGTGACCTGTCTGAGCTTTGGCTTCCTTGTCTATAAAATAGAAACTATAATCCCTATACTTTGTGGTTACTAGGGGATTAAGTGAGATGGTGCATGCTTCGTGCATACAGAGTAAGTGCTTAGTTATTACATACTTAAATTAATAAATAATAATAACTGTATTAGTTGATAGGCTTTCTCTTCAGTGCCTTGTCCATGGGAATCAGCCAAGTGCACCGTGCAGGCGCTCAGTATGTGAGGACAGAGGGTGCTGAGGATACTTAGAGACCAGAACTTCGAGTCTCGGGGAAGAAATCATCCAGGAGATCCTGGGAGATGCTAAACTAATAAAAACAGTAGTGGTTGGAGCACAAGTTCTCGTGCCCGCTGTTATGGGGCAGGGGGCGGGCTCAGGAAATCTTGACAGAACGTCCGCCCCACCCCCACGCTGCCCCATTCCCCCCACTCCCCAGGCCACACAATGCTTTTCACTTCTCTCAGGAGTGGATGGTCAACAGGCTGTGAATATTGTCTATTTGGCTTAAGGTCTCTGTCTCCTGCAAAGTTCTTGGCTTAGTGCTGAGGAAGGACAAAGGGTAAACCTGAAACCCTCTTGACTGAGAAATCCAACTTGTTGCCCTTTGGAATATACATTCCTGTAAGTCAATCACTGAGAAATGTGTCTCTGTGCAAACTAAAACTAAAAAAATCATGATTGGATAGCATCGTGGACCCACAATTTCTGCACCAGAGAAGATAATAAAACATCTCCCTGACGGGGGCTCCCTTTGCTAAAACTCCTCCATCTCTCCAATGTGGGAGGAGCTTGGCTGTGGGCGGAGCTTGGCTGTGGGCAGAGGGAGAAACTTGCGCCACCCACTTGCTAAAGGGGTTGCACAACTCCAAGGGCTTGGACTTAGACCATCAGGGAAGCTCACCTTTGGCCAAGGGCTGCTTTCAGTGTTGGTCACATGGGATATTGCTTCCCGTTGTATTATAAGAGACCAAAGAGAAAAGCCCAGCAAAGCTCTTTGAAGAACTCTTGTCTCTGGGTACTCGGAACTTTCCCTATTATTGAGTCCAAAAGTACCCGAGGACAGTCTAGCTCAACAGGGAGGGGAAGCAATTCTATTTTTGTCAGTACCTCGAAACTGTTTTCCACAGTAAGTTCTTCGAAGCTCTTCCGAAGCCTTTCACTAGCAGGAGAGAGAGCCATTCTGATCATCCAAGCACCCCGACTCCAAGACACTTACCTTCACCCTGCCTCCACCTCACCCATCACACAGAGCCAGGGAGGCAAGCAGGATGGCAGGCTGCCCACTGCCACATGGCTAGGACTTGTGAACCCCAGGCTTGGGGCCTGCCTGGAGGTGTTGGAAGGGACCTCACCTTTCTGAACACATGTAATATGTTCTTGTACCATCTCTTCTCCAGGTGAGCACATTCCTGACCTGCACACCAGTGTATGCTTTGCTTTTGCATCTGAAAGGTCTTTTATTCATTTGGTCAGTATTTATAGAGCACCTGGTCTGCTATAGGAGTAGGACAGGCTCTGAATAGGCACTGGGGATACAACAGTGAGCAAAGCAAAGTTCTCTGCCTGCAGGGAGCTGGCATTTGAGCAGGGAGAGACAGGCAGTGAAGCAAACACGAAAGCGTCTTAGAGGAAGTACTGTGCAACAGAGGTCAGGACAGGAAGTACCGGGCATGGGACAGCGTGGCAGGGGACAGGCTGAGCATTGAGGTGAGATGGCTAGTCTATTAGGGTTTTCCAGAGAAACAGAACCAAGTAGGGATGGATGGATGGATAGATAGATGGAGAGATAGACAGATGACAGATAAATAGATGGATAGATAGATGATAGATAGATAATGATAGATAATAGATAGATAACTGATAGATGATGATGGTGATGTAGATAGATGGATAGATGATGATGATGAAGAAGATATATAGATAGATGATAGGTGACAGACAGACAGATGATAGATATAGAGATAGAGATAGATGATAGATAGATAGATGACAGACAGATTTATTATAAGGCATTGGCTCATGCGATTATGGAGGCTGAGAAGTCCCACTATGTGTCCGCAAGCTGGAGGCCCAGGAAAGCAGATGGTATATTGCAGTTTTCGCTCAATTCCAAAAGCTTGATAACCAAGGAGCCGATGGCCGCAGTCCCGGATTGAGTGTAGAAGAGCGATGTCCCAGCTCAGGCTGTGAGGCAGAGAGCCGCTTCTTCCTCGGCTTTTTGTTCTGTCCAGGCCCTCAGTGGATTGGATGAGCCCCCACTCTGACTCACCCATGGGGAGAGCGTCTGCTTTACTCAGTCCACCAATTCAAATGCTAATCCCATCCAGAAACACCCTCATAGACACTCCCCCAAATACTGTTTAGTCTGGGCACCCATGGCCTGGTCACGTTGACACATAGTTACCCAGCACAGACAGCTACAGCCACACTCTGCCAGCCAGACAAGCAAGTTCTTGGATCCCTCAGGTGTGTTACCCATTTTGCCTTTGCACCCCAGCCACGTGGTGGGTGTAGCTGAAGGTGTTTAAGTGAACAAATGACTGTGTCAGCCCCAGGGTTTTTCGGCTTTGTCCCCAAAGCATCTTCTAGCACGTTCCTCTCTTATGTATGAACACACCCACATTCACAACTGGTCTCCCACCTCCTGGCTCTGCCAACCTGCTGTCTTTTCCTGTTTCAGGTGCCTGGCTGCTTTCTCAGGACCGCAAACTCCTTGGCAGTGCCCTGAGCCTGCATCCCCCAGCACCCGCAGTGAGAGCGCCTCAGGCTGCCTTCAGCCTGTCCCACCTCCTGTATAACTGCATCACCTTCAGTCCCCAGGCATGGCTGTGAGCCTGCAGCCATTCCGCCCTTGCACTGAGTTCGTAGCAAGGTGCAAATAAGCATGTAGATACCAGATTGTGTGTTTTTTAAACATATATATTTATTCCAAAATAAAGACAAAATTTTAAACAAATATTACAACTGATTTTGATTTAGAGTGGCTTACTTAATTTTTAAATTGCAACAACTTGAGCAGGCTTTTTAAATTCAATAAATAGAATAAATACTATTTCTTCTTCACAGTCTGCCTCTCATCCTTTCTTTCTGAAAAATTCCCAGGAGACTCTTTAGAAATGTCACTGTGTTTCCTGTTGTGGTTTGGTTGCAAGGTTGTTCACAGGAAAAAAACTGTGGGGATAAAAGTTAGCAAAGACAGAGTGACTAAAACAGTGTGGAGCCCAGAATCCTAGGAAGCACCTGGCCCAGAGACTGGTAAGGGGACGGGGGAACGAAGAGACCCAGGGCTAGCATTTTGTGTAGACACATATACGGCTGTCTTTGTGGTAGGACGCCCACACAACACCCCTACGCACCCCCCAGATCCAAATTTCCTCATTAGAAGAAACCTTTTCTTAGAGTTCTTTGAGGCCAAAAATGTTGTTATTACCCTTTTTGGTTATCCTTTCAAGGTCATGTTATAGCACGATGATGAAGAGCTGGACTTTGGGGTCACATAGACCAGAATTCAAATCTCAACTCTGCCACTTACCAACCATATAGCCTTAGACAATTTAGTTAACCTCACTGAGCCTCAGTTTCCTCTATGAAATGAGGGTGATAAATCTAACTGTCCCTAAAGTAGGTACTCAGTGAAACAGTATCTCTTAAGCCCTCTGAACTGCATGTTGCTGAGGGTAGAAACACATGCAGTTAAGTAGCTGAGAGAAGGGCTCTCAGCCTTCTCAGGTAGAGAGGCCAAACTCAAAGCATTCCCGCCCCTCTCCTTCCCTCCAGGGATGGTGTATGTGCTAAAAAGAGAACACACTGGTGGACATTTAGGGCAAATGGCCAGCTTTCACCTCGATCCAAGTGCATTTTTCTTTAAACACCTTCTTAGCCAATGAAATACTAAAAAACCTTTAACTTAAAGGCTATAGCAGCCACTCAGTTAGCTAATTGCATTGCTAGGATTATTTAGTATTGTATGAACTATAGATTTTAGCTGATTCTCTAGATTTTAGCTTCTAATTACCATCCAATGGGTTTGTTCATTACTCTTTGGGTAGAGAGAAGTACATGGCAACATAGATGTCAATGTTTTTTAAAGGAAACAATGGGCTGTCCAGGGCACATCCCACTTTGGTTCTATTGTTCTCATCCAATTTCTGAGATGTCCCTTACTGACCTTGAACTACCAACTCTGATGTTATCATCTGTTCTCATTCAGATAGAGGTGGTATTGACATTCACTTAGAAATAACTAAGCAGAACATATCACAGATAAAAACCAAACTCACTGGACACTTGTTGTTTTTCAAGGCTTGAACCGTTCTTCTCACATGGTTGAAAATCAGGGGAAAACTTGTTCTCACTGTGGTGTTGGCCATCTGTGACAGACCCTCCTGGAAGCACGGTGTGGTGCAGTTGTCCTGGAAAATACACGATTTAGAAAAAGAAACACTCAGACGACAACTCTGGGAAGAAATCAGAAAATGAATGCTTTTAGAGACTTCCAACTTCACCAACCTAACTTAAACAACTGACATTATTTTTAGCCAGGTCCCTTGCCAGTCTAGGAAATGATCACTATTTTAGGTGAGGCCATTTTTTCCACAGTGACACTCCCTGGAGATTTCCAGTCTGTTTCATCCATGAGGCTTAGGGGCCCTGGATACCAAACAGGCAGTTCTGAGTCTCCTTTCCAAATGAGGCTCCCCTATTCCAAGTCTTGACATAGTGAGTTTGAAAGTACAGAGAAGAAAAGGTCTTTTCACCCCAGCGTGGTGGGAGGGGCCAGGTAAAGACAGCCAGTGTTGCAGCAATAACTAAAACCATGGACTATAAACCAAGGGGGTGTGGTATGGTGTAATTGCATGGTTCTGCCTTACCTATCCTCCTCTAATGGGGTGTGAGGACTGACCTCAGCTGGGCTGAGAAGCTCAGATTCCCCCTGGCCTTGCTTCTGAGAGAGCAAAGCAGAGCCCCTCGTACATTTTCTTCCTCCTCTCCTTAGCCAGGTTCCTGCCACACTTCCCTCTCAGGCTAAGGTGACCAGATTTTAACATTGGTAAAGCGGGACACCATTGACCGGGGGGGGAGGGGGTTCTTGATTAAAAATTTGGTCTATCTCCCGCCGTTCCCTAGCTTGTCATGCATTCTTTCCAAAAATCGGGACGCTTTTAAAACGCCGTGGGACGTGGGACAAATTGTTAAAAATCGGGACTGTCCCGCCAAAGCAGGACATCTGGTCACCCTAGACTCTCAGCCAAAGTGGGCAATGACCTTCTGGAAGCCCTTTCTACTTCCCCTGCTCCCACAACCTCAATTACTCTGTCCTCCCAGAGGCCACCCTAAATCAGCTAGATAGACAGGAAGGGAGGGGAGGGAGAAGGTGTAGCACACAGGCAGTTTATGCCAGAGGAAAAATGAAGATTTCTCATCATATTTACACTGTTTTGCAATCGTAGTCATTTGCATATGGATTAGAAAGCAATGTGATATGGGATATATCATATGTTATAGTCTCAGTTCCAGTTTGATTTCATTGTGTGCTAATGACCACAAATCTAAAGAGAATCAAGATTCTTCCTTAAATATTGAAGTATTCAGACTTCTCAAGGGGCACAAAGCTGACTAAATACAAAGAAAAGTATATACTATAAGATTTCAAGAGCCCAGTTTTAAAAGGAAAGACTAATCTGTAACAATTGCAATGAAGTAACACTTGCTTATCTAGAAACATCAAATAAAGCAATGGAATTACTTTTACTTAAGAACTCCAAAGGAACAAGATCAAGATTGTATTCTTCTGCTATACTTACAGAAGGCACAGGCAGGCACAAACAACTGGTCACCTGCAGAAGAGAAATTTCAACGTGAGGATTCCAGATGTAAGAACTGAAGTTAGTTTGGAAAGTTGTTAAAAGAGCATTTACTCACATTACTACAGCTGCATTTTGAAGGTGGATCTTCCTAAAGTAGAGAGACAATAACACATGGTGAACGTGGTGTTTTCTCATCCTAAGAAATCCACTTAAACTTTCAAATGCTGCCTTTCCTGCTGTTGCCCGACTCAGCCACGTACCTGCAGGTTGTCGATGAGGTGCCTGACGTACTTGATCCCTACGAAGGTCGGACACCCCCGGTCGGCCACTGAGCAGAGGAGAAAGGCAGAGGCGAGGACTATGGTCCGGAGCATGTTGACAAGGGGCTGGAGCTGTCTGCAGACGCCTTCAAACCTTGTCGTATTTAAAGCTCCCTTGCAAATATGAAAAATCCCTGACATCAAACTGATACCACTTGCCCACTTTTTCTCTGTAAGTTTGGGCCACTTGACACTGAGGGGAAAAGAAATATACAGATATATGTGTGTATATATCAAACTGAGTCACTTGGCAAAGACGATGTCCTATTGTCTCAGGAAACACCACCATTCCTCAGAAAAGATGATTTTGACACAGTTGGGGACTGAGATGCTGTAGGAAAAGTTAAAGATCTTCAAATGATGTATTTTTTAAGTCAGAGATTCTGATTGTGAGAGTGAGATACTTTCCATGAAAGCCCGGGGCTGTATTTTCCCTTATTCACTTTATTGGAAATGCTGATTAATTAGCCAGTCATAGGTATTCTGGTGAAAGAGGGGCTGAGGTGGGGAGAGGTTGGCGGGAGCGGGTAGGAGGGTGAGAGAGTTAGCAGTTTCCTGAGTGGTTCTGTTTATCAGGGTTTTTGCCACCTACCGGTAAGTCTTTGCAAACTCAGTCTAGTCACTGCAGTCTTGGTCTTACTGTACTTCATTCCCAAATCTTAACAATATCTTTCATGCCTGGGCCCTGATTCTCCATCTCATACAAGTGCACCTTTGTGCAGGTATTTCTTTGAACTGTCAGTGCAAGAATGCAGCAACAGTGCCTGTCAAAAAGCCTTGAAGGTGCCTTGGTATCTTTAGGGAACCTACACAGCACTGTGCAAACCAAGTAAAACTCAGTGCTTAAAATGGGATGGTAGCTAACATTTATCGAGCACTTACTACATGCCAGTACCAATTCTAAGCACTTTGTGGTGAGTAAGCTATACAATATGTATAGGTACCAAATGAGATGAGTACTAATTTGTCATCCTTGGTGGTTTTGTTTGTTTGTTTTCTGTTTTAAAACATGTTCTGTATTTTAGCTTTCTGGTCCTTTGATAGAGGGCTGTTCTTATCACGAGCCAGAAAGCAGTCTAGTAAGACTCTAGTAGTGAGACCTATGAGGCAAGCATTATGATTATCCTCATTACTTTGTAGATGGGAAAACTGAGGCACTGAGCGGCAAGTAATTTGCCCAAAGCCACTCAGCCAGGAAGCAACAAGGTTTGTATTCAAGCCTGAAGTCTGGATCCCAGGTTCAGTTCTTAGTCCCCTGGCTTTCCTGCTTCTCCATGGGTTTTTGGTCTGCCTCTCCCACCAGGTGAACCACCCAGGGAACTTGTGGGTCTAGCTCACTCCAGTATCCTCAGGACATGGTGAGGTGCCTGGAAACAGTGGGCTGTCACTAAATGCACGATGAATTGAAACAATTAATTTGGAGAGACGTCATCAAGATGGTGGTGTGAGAAGAAAGAGCTCTTGAAACCTCTCTTGGAAGGACAAAATTTTAAACAACTAAAATCCAACCAGAGAATCCCTGAGCAATGCATAGCCTCGGCTGAAGGACCCACTCATCACAAGAAAATGCCTAAAACCAGAGAAAGGGAGCCGTGTGGAGACCTGCCGCGGAGTGCGACCCGGAGACCCACCCAGTGACGACCCAGAGGCTGACCCGAGTCCAGCAGAGGAGAGACTGACGGAGGTGGGAGCGCGGGGGTGTGGGTCCAGGAGCAGAATGACGCTGGGCGGGTTGGAGGCCTGGAACAGACAGAGGCGGAGGTGCAGACGACAGAGCGCGGGGTGGATGGCAAAGCAGGCACAGCTGATGGGGGCGAGAGGCCCGGGTGGGAGTGGGGGCAGGGGGAGTGGCTGGGGCGCAATGAGGGCGGCCAGAGCGCGGTGGGGGCCAGAGCGAGGTGCCAGCAGCAGCCAGAGATCTGTGCGGGTGACCGGAGTGAAGATCCGGCTGCCAGTGTGCAGATGGGCGGCTGGAGCTGGGGGGCCCGCGGAGCGTGAGGCTGGCGACCAGAGCAGGAGACGGGTGTTCCAGTGGCTGAAGCGCGGGGAGCAGGAGTGTGCTGGCAGCTAAGCGCAGAGAGGCTCTTGATGAGGTCGGGCCCCAAACAGAGCACCGTGTGGCCCTGGACACAGAGCCTGCCTGCTTCCCCTTGATGTGTCCCAGGGCTCCCCTGCAGGCCTCACCCACAGCCAATCTTCCATGAGCTGCTGCTGAGAAGCCGCCATTATAATCCCTGTGACACAAACAGACCTGCACCTTTACCAACAAACCCTGTCCCCACTCTTCCCGCTGAAGCCACAGAGGAATCTAGAAAACTGAAACACAGGTGAGGCAGCTTCTGACCGTAGTGGGATCTCTGAGGCATAGAATAATCATCGCCCACCATACCTTCCCAAAGAGGAGGCACACAGAGACCAGGGCGACTGAGTCAAAGAGAAGCCCACCTACTAGGAAGTCTCCCCCTGTGACAGAACCAAATAACCAAGAGAAAATATTTTAAGACACTGCAGCAACACCAGCTAGGAAGTAAAAGAAAGATTTCTTCACATCTACCAGGGGAAAAGTCCTCATGTCCAGGAAAAGAAATGCTCCAACAGTGATGAATACCCTTGTGAACAAACGTGCTCAGAAAGAAAGAGAAAAATCTCCAGAAAAAAAAAATTGAAGATATGGAAATATATGAGCTAAATGACACAGAATTCAAGACTGCAGTTCTGAAAATACTCAAAGAGCTCAAAGAAAACTGGCAGAGTATGCAGAGGGAACTAAGTGATCTCAGAAAGGAAAACAAATCTATAAAAAAAGAAACAAATAGAAATTCTAGAGATAAATTACACAATAAAAGAAATAAAAAATGAAATAGCTAGCATAGGAAGCAGAGCTGACCACATGGAGGAAAGAATTAGTAAAATCGAAGACGGAAATTTGGAAATGTCACAGGAGGAAGAAGAGAGAAACCTAAAAAAAAGAGAAAACCAAAAGAAATGAAAGATATCTACAAGAACTATCTGACTCCATTAGAAAAAATAATATAAGACTAATAGGTATTCCAGAGGGAGCAGAAGATGGGCACAGAGAATCTACTCAGACTAATAGTAGATGAGAACTTCCCAAATCTATGGCAAAAACTGGAACCTCAAATCCAAGAAAGAAATAGGACCCCTCGCTACTTGAATTCTAATAGACCCTCTCCAAGGCACATTATACTGAAGATGTCAAAGGTCAAAGACAAAGAAAGAATCCTCAAGGCAGCCAGAACAAAGAACACCATAACCTATAACAGAAAGCCCATCAGACTTTCATCAGATTTCTCAACAGAAACTCTACAAGCCAGAAGGCAATGGAACAAAGTATTCAAAATATTAAAGGAGAAAAGTTACCAACCAAGAATCCTGTACCCAGCAAAGTTATCCTTTAGATATGAAGAAGGAATAAAGACCTTTTCAGATATACAGAAACTGAAAAAATTCTCCAGCACATGGCTGGCATTTCAAGAAATACTAAAGGAGGCGATTGGACCTGAAACAAAAAAATAAAAATAAATAGGGATAAACTGGAACAATAAAAACATAAAAGAGGAGGAAGGAAAGGTTTAAATTTCCAAAGAGAATGGCGGTAAGAAACATCCTTAACACATTGCGTACGGATCAAGAGAATCTTCGTTTTTTCTGAGCCACGCGTTAAGGACGGGTAACGAGAATCCTCGTTTTTACACTTGACCTTTTATTTTTTGCAAGATTTATTTAATTAATGAGGTTTGGTTGATATATAACGAGCAAATATTATCAATGGATAAATTTACATAAGTACAAAAAATTTCATTGAAAAGTTATAAATAATATGGAAGCAATAGCATTTTAAAGAGAAGAGTTCATTTCAACGTGGTCTCATTTAAATACCTGCCGGAACAGAGTGGTATGAGGGTTTTAAACCCCGCCGTACGCAACGTGTTAAGAAAAGGAACCACTGCATATATGAAACTTTCTTTTATATAAAGTTCATGGTAACCACTGAAAAAGAACTTAGAACTGGGACACATAACAATAAAAGAAGAGAAAACAGGAAAAACAGTCATAAACACCATCAAACTAAACTAACCAATGGGAATAAAAAAGAAAAGAAGTAATAAAAAAATAAAAAAATAAAAAAAGCTACCAGAAAACAAAAGCTAAAATGGCTATAGGAAATCTTCATATGTCAATCATCACCCTAAATGTAAATGGACTGAACTCACCAATAAAAAGAGTAACAAACTGGATTAAAGAACAAAAACCAACCTTATGCTGCCTACAAGAGACACACCTCAGCCACGAGGACAAATACAGACTCAAAGTGAAAGGGTAGAAAAAAATTGTTGGGGACCATCCAGGTTAACAAAGAAAACTCCATTTCTAAGAACTTTGACTTCCCCAAAAGAGCACCAGTTCAGAAGTCACATACATCCCCTGCGGTTTGGCCTGGAGCTAAAAACTTTCTGCTCAGTGACCTTTCCCCTATGACTCCTGCCCCTCCCTTGCTTAAACTACTCG